>NQII01007256.1:5028-88461 GCA_002778355.1 Clitarchus hookeri
GGACTCCTGTGACCCCAGGGAAACTTTCAGACGGAAGTTTTCATGCGGGGTGCGCGGCGGACATGTCCTGTCGCGGTGTGGGGTTTTTCTCAGGGCTCTCCCGTTTACTCCTCCGTCTACATTCCGCCGCGTCTCCACCCCATCTCGTCTCTACTCGTCCAGGTCGACAGGTCTGTACCTCGACTAGGAAAGCTTCGGCTCCTCTTGGCCACGATCTCCTTGCATGCATAACGCGACCCTGCCTCAGGACGGGAACACGTGTGGACTTCCATTTTCATTTCTTAAGCTACAACTGCATAAATAAATAAAAAAAAAACCAGCGATCTCAGCGGCCGATGTCCGACGAAGCCGCACGAGACGCGGCAAACATGTGAAGTGTTTTACTGAGGCTGAGTGCAGATCCTCCGACACGAGGCTGGAATGCATGGCAGTCAAATCTAGATCCACACGGAGCGTTAAAACGCGACCGCGCAACAAATCTCCGTCTCGCTTCCACGACCAGCTTTTACGAATAGGTAAACGCAGACATGTATCGATTGTTCGAAACAACCCCTTTGTGCGAGTTGGCATTTCTGACAAGAATGATGAGCCGAAGGGGAAGTCTCGCGATCTCGAAAGTACAACCAGGCAATAGAAAACGTTTTTAGAATGTAAGTTTTCTGAAGCATAGGCAATATTGGAACGTGGGTCGGGGGAATGTTGGCGATTATTTAACTGAATTAAATACAAAGATCACGAGATGACAGATCAAAAATTAATATGAAAACTGAAGGTGCAAGGTCGCATTTTAAACTAGTTCAAGAAGGCAAATACGATGGAATTTATACTAATTTAAACCACATAATTTTAAATCATAAAATATAATTTATAAATGCTACTACAACCAAATTTTTTAAATTAATCTCTTTACAAAGATATGCTGGCAAAGTACACAGAAAAAAAAAGTGAAATTATACGTCCACATACTATAAACAGGCCAATCTAAGAATATTTTGATTTATTCATCTCAGAATAGATTTAAAAAAAACAATCCCTAGTCCCTGAAATGTACATATCTAGAAGTCGGGGACAAAATACAAAAATGCAAAGGAAAAAACACACTATTAATAATTTAATAAAAATGTTCAACAAATAACTTGCTGTATTTATTCGTAGTAACGTTTCACTAGAAACACACGGAAATCGTGTCACGTTTTACACTCACATACTCGTTATTCAACATCACGAACAACAGTAAGGAAGGGAGACAGCTATCACTTTATATAACTTTTTTTATATTCACAGTTGAATAATCATTACCGAGTCGAATAACTGCATAGTATTTACATGGGCGTTCATTTTGTCTGCTTAAGGCATATAAAAATATGACTTGTTTTTTTGTGTGACTGGAACGTGCTTTAGTTTATAAGTATCAAGGGGCGAGAAAGGGGAGAGGAGGAGAGAGACAGAGTGTGTGTGAGAGAGAGAGAAGAGCAAAAAAGAGAGAAACAGAGTGAGTTGAATGTGCGCTTAACTTACCTTACAAGTTAGTTTGGTATGAGAGGGTGGACGTCGTAAAAGCGTTCAAAAGCACAATATAGAAAAATCTCCTATTTATTTTAATTCCCGTGTAGAAAATTTTACGCTAGCGAAAAGAAACATAAACTACAATTACGGCGAATTTTATAAACGCATTCTGTGAACGTAAACCCAGATTACAAACACGTGTGTGGGTACCGTCACCAAGCGGAAGTCGCTCGAATAAATCGAAGATGCTATGGATCGGGTACTACTGCGGCATACAATACACAGTTTTATATAAGTATGTAAAACTAATAAATTAATATACCTATTCAACTGTATTTTGCAAGAATTTACACGACAGTAGAGGGATTATGGGGACTTTGGCACATCAGGACCTGGGACCGGAGCTGTTCGTGCTCTGTAATTCCGGCCGGCGGCCATCTTAGATCCAGGTGGGCTTGACCTTGACCTTTGACCTTGATCCCGGTGACAATTGGCACCAAAAATACAAAAGATTACATACAATTCCTGAACATTTATAAAAAATTAAATAAATTTTTTTATTAAAAAACTTATTTAATTTTTTTTATTTAAAAACGTAAATTTTCGGAGGTTCCCCATACTCCCCTTCAGCTACATACTCATTACACCATCTTGGTAGGCGTCACAGCCACCGTCCGCCAGTTTGGTCGGTGCAATCCGCCATACTGGTAGGTGCAGCCGCCCTACATCTTGGTCGGTGCAGTCCGCCATCTTGGTAAACGTCACAGCCACCGCCCACCATCTTGTTTTTGTCATTTGTTTATACACTACTGGAGTGTCTTTTTCACCCTCGTTCGACCGTCATCTTGGTTTTTTTGTTTGTCAGTTGTTTTACATTGCTGGTGCTGTCCCCAGCACCGCGCCCAGCAAACGACTGACCCCCTCCACTCCTCTTTCAGATATATTTAATGGACCAACTGCCCACCCCTGATTCTCATTGGCTAATTACCCACCCCCTTCCAATATATTTAATTGCTCCACCGACGTTTCTCATTGGCTAATTGCTTGGGTGTTTTCAAAAATCTTCGTTCGACCAATTAGTATGTTTCCCTCCATCCCCTTCCTTTATATTTGATTTCTCCGCCAATGTTTATAATTGGCGAATTACTCGGGTGTTTTCCGAAACCTTCGTTCCAACCCATCGGCGGCCTACATTAATCGCGAGGGCGGACTATTTTTTCCCTTAAAAAACTCTTTATAAGACGTACCCTGAGCCCCCTGGGGAAATAAAGCATTTTTCTAGCCCTTAGAAATGTACGCGTGTTGTCCGAGCGGCCATAAATTACTTTCGGCCATTTTGACATTTGGAAGGGCGCGCCCTCTTAGTGCCTTGGACAAACGGGACGAGTTCCCGATAAGGTGCGATGTTGAGAACTTTTACTTGTGTAAGCATGGGATCGTTTTCACCCTAAGGCGCAAGGCATTATTAACAATTATGAGGATGTGCCTGAATGTAATATAATTTTCCATCGTGCTTGGTATCGACGGCAGTAGTATTTCAACGATTATTTCTCGAGTCGATACATATCAGGGTCCATGGGAGGCTATTTTTGCATGACATGCTCCCCGTCAATACCCCTGCTAATCACGCTCGAAGCGACGCTGCTCGCTGTGTGTTGTGAGAATATTCCGTAAATAAAACAGGTTATAGTGAGTCATATCTGAGTGACTTGCCCTAAGTTTCTTCAGCGTATATGAGATTTCGTTCCGGCTCGAAGAGTTGCGAAAAAGGGAGGGGCCATGTATACGAGAATGAAGACAGCGTTGAGGGTGAAAACAGTGGCGATTTTTTCGACGTCCTCACACATATCCTTACCGGCTTTGCTGAAAAAAAGTGCCGTGAATAATACAGAAGACGACAAGAAGACCTACTACATATTTCCTGAAGACCCAAATGAACTTGTTGATAGACTCAGACATTTGATTGCCTCGCACAGTAAGGAGATATCTTTAATCATCGGTAACCTTAAGGAAAGGGGTTACATCGAATGAAAATATTGTGTACTACATATCATCTGCAAACATCAGAGAAATGCAAAGATTGAATGCATGCAAAAAGTAGGATAATACATTTATGTGTTCTTTGTTGTGCACTTTTAATTTATTGAACCTTACCCTACTGCTTTTCCGGAAAAATTATTATTTCTGTGGTGTATAAAATCGAATGTAAGGGTCTGTTTTAAAGAAAAATTGAACGAGAAAGTGCGTTACGGGGAAAATGGTTCAATCTGAAGTATTGCGTCTTTCTCGGGCTGTTTAAGACGGCTCAGTTTTGTTTGACAAACAAACGAACTGAGGAAGGCATGTTTGTGAGAAATGAAAGGGCAAAAATCTGGGAGCGACCCTACCGGGAATCGAACTTTTCTCGTCGTGTTGGGGGGAAGAGACCGAGTGCAGAATAGGCTGGTGTTGAGGTGGACCTCCTGTGCGAAAACGTGTGTACAAAAGAAAGGATGCTGTACGCGTACTTGTGATGGGAAACGAGAGCTCTAGCCACTGCAGTCTCCCTCTTATGTGACACCGTGGAAGAGGTCATCGTTGCAAAATGGGCATCGGGTGCCGTTTTCGATATGGAGCCTGAACTGATGTGTCCATATCTTCATAATTTCGCAGATTGCAGCAGGCCTTCTGACATGAGTAATCTCTCATGCAGCCTGATACATTTTTAATTTTGTATAAGTAATACACCTCATGTGCGTAAACATTAGCACTTTTAATATTTTTTGTATTGCTTATGTACTTGCATTATACGAGATTTTGTATCTTCATGGCAACACGAGGGACTGATAGAGCGTAAATATGCTAGCAAGCATCAGAATTCTTTCTGGGCATGATGGAGGTGCACAAAGTTTGTCGCAAAAATGAACGCCGATAATGGGTGATTTAGCTCTCGCTTCTGACCTTTCGAAAATGTATCGTTCGTATGTCTATGTGATACACTGGGAAGCATGGGCTGAAACATTGCCAACATGCGTATGTATCTCTGCAGGTTCATAAAGAACTGGGGACTATTTTAGAATCGATATTTAGCTGTGATATTATGACGCGTACTTTGTAATTTTAAATTATTATATTACGGGACTGGAAATTATTTTTTATTTTTTTAATGGTTAGGTTTTTGGTTTGTGAACATAGACGTTTTCTCTGAAGGTTCAAGATTAATACAACTTAAAATACTAGGGTTTTTTTCGCCCTCGGAATATCGCTTCAATTCGGAAATATAAATATGTAGCACTGTTCGGGGCCTGAAGTGTATTATCTTAAGTCCGTTACTGGAAAATTCCTCCCCCCCCCCTTTCCCATTTCTGTAATGGGTGGTCTGTTTTCTCTTACTTTGATTTGGTTTCATGCGAGCTCGTGTGTGTGTGTGTGTGTGTGTATATATATATATATATATATACACACATATATACAAATATATATATAAATAGGTGCAAAAATGTCTTAGTTTTCCCCGTTGCAACAAGGGTTAAGTATTTTATTCATGAAAAGAGGTTTACACTTGTATTTGCAGATGTGAGCGGGTCGAATATTCTGTTAGATTTTATCCGCCCAAATGGTTTAATATTAATTGACCACTGTGTATGTGGGCGAGGAAAAATTCTAAGTAAATATATGCATACGCGGATGAAAGGAGTCGTTCTTTGGATTTCGCATCGTGTGCGAAATTATAGCTTTAAATATCTGTAAAATGCAAAATGGTATCTCGGTAAGCCTGCAATATGCAAGGAATTGCTGGCACCAAATACATCTTTGTGTTCAATATAGTGATTTTATTTTAAGTTAATACGTACACATTTGTTGCATTACGTGATGCAATTTTTTAAATGTTTTTCGTCCTCAAAACGTGGCTGGCTCGTAATTCTGAAAGCCCGATGCTGCGGATTCGATGTGAGAGTAAATGGCACAACCCCCTTCATCTAATGAACACACATAAATATTTGTTATTCGTGACTGTATTAGATTCTCGTAAAATAGTAGCGTGAGTTTACATTATCTAGTTGGTGTGAAAGCTAAAAGAATAATAAAAGTAAATTTTATACTATTTTGAGACGAAGCGAGTTGCTAGGGCAAGCGGGAACAAGTAAGGAATCGACCAAGAAACCATTCCGGCATTCACCTGGGGTGATTTTTAAAATAGAAATTTGGGCCGAACGACTCGAGTGTCGAACCCGGGTCCCCTTGAACTTGGGTCTTCCCTGGTGTTGACTTGTGCGTGCAGATATCTGTGTTTATTATCCTATGAATTAAAGTTGGTTTATGTGAGAAATAAAACAAGCTGCTGGAGCGACAAGCCTCTCCCCGGCGGCCATTACAAAAGTACATTAGGAAATTTAGGCAACGGGAAAAAAACACTCATATTGTTAATACATGTGCAGCAATTTTTCTAGCACCCATTGTCAGCATATGAAAGTATTTATATGCATACATAATGCACATATAGTAAGTTTTGCAGGGAAAAAATTATATACCGTGAGGAGACACAGCGTAAGTGCGAAATCATAAAAAACAAACTTCGGTATTTTCATACATTCGTGTGCGCTCGCTCCATTAAGAGATATATCTGATCCACGGTAAAACATCCCCACCCTCCCCCTTAGACACTCCTCACTGCTACGTGACTTTGGCCGAATGAAAAGTGACATTCGAACATGTGTATGTATATGTGTGCGGCTTCTAATCCAGCAGGTTTCAATAGTATTCACTATTTATGAATTAAGCGAACTAAAACATAGTTTTATTCCCAAGATGCAAGTCCACCATGCAGATTTATACCACAATACGAATCCCAGCAAAAATAAGCGCATACTGCTCTCATTCCCCACCCTTCAACTTTGTCGAGACATATTAGGAAACACACTACAAGTGCGAAAATATTAGAGAATATTGCAGCCAGTGCATTACGGAGACCATGACATTTTAGAGTTATGTTAATCCCTTTCGAATGTAGAAAATTAATTATATTTACAATTTTTTTTGTAAATAAATTCTGGGTTGAACTCCACCTTATTTTCGTATAAAAAAATGAAATTGGAATTTTTTTATTAATTCCTGCGAAACCAAATATACTTTGTGATGCTGTGCAACTAATAAATAAGGGGAAAAAAAACGATCATTCTCTACTTGCTCATAAGTCAAACACACGCACACACTCACACCTACACACACACAGAGCTCGAAATATCCCAATTGCAGGCGAGAATGATAGGCGCATTAAAAAAAACTATTAAGACAAAAGAATACTTAAATAAGTGGTCACGAGTCCCATTACAGAAGTAAACGAGAGGCACGTGCAGTCGTAATCTGAGCTCAAGCACACGGCCAGCCGCGCTGCACCAGGTGTTGNGGGGGGGGGTTGTCGCTCCAGCAGCTTGTTTTATTTCTCACACAAGCCAACTTTAATTCATAGGATAATAAACACAGATATCTGCACGCACAAGTAGTGGGGTGACCGCCCCCTTGCCGACTTCAAACTCGTCGCCTATGCTTGCATTATTGGTTCAGAGAGGAAAATTTATTTTCGACACATGCACTATGCTGCAGCGTGTCAATACACGCGTTGTTCTTACAGGGAACTACTACAGCCCGTATTCACTGTCTGTTTCCGTACAAAGGGAAATTATGCTCGAGATAATTCCGGAATCAATTTCAAGGCTCTTCACCTACCACAAACATTATTTCGAAAAGAAAGCCACTGTAATCAAGAAACATTTTACCTATCATATAAATAATTCCAGTACTTCTTTCTAACTCTTGGATCAGCAGTGACTATTACTCGAAAACAAACGTTTGCTGTTCTGGCCACTTCACGTGCTACACAAGTAAATTATCATTCCAATTACTTTGTAAATCACATTCACTGGGTACTTGGATCCGAACCGAGGACTTCGCGGTCTGACAGCAACGCCCTTGCGCCACAGGCCCGTTCTGCTGTATCTTTTTAGTGTACAGAAAAAAAATGTAGTTAGGCTGTTTTCCAATTCCCTGGCACGTGAATTGCGCCAATTCTATTTAAGCCAGAAGAAGGGAATACTGAGACACATACAGTGTTTCGTTTGGTATCACAAAATAATACGCTGAATTTAGTCTGAATAATTACTCCATTACGATGGTGTTTGAAGTGTTTAAGGACGGACGCTTGTCTTAGATTGTTGATAACTACGGACACGACGCTTCTCACTCGCCATACTGAACTGAGCTTGTCGACAGTGAAAGCAGTTTTCGACAACATATTAACTCTCAAGTACACTCAATCTTTTCTCACCATAATCTACACGCGATGTCTAACTCGCATTATCAAAAACCACTTAAACATTACAATAAACGTGATTTAATGCTCAGGAACTTTGTTCCGAGAAGATAAGGATAAATTAGGTGCAGAGCGACGAAACTTTGTGGTTTACCCAACTGCAGACAAGAATGTTTAATATAACCGGAAATTACACTATAGGGAACGCTTTAATGTTTTCTGTTACACGAAATAGGTAAGGGCCTTAATTTCGCAAACTTTGAACTGGCATTGCGAACTCACTCGCAGTTTACCGGAGGCTGGGATCTGCAATCTCGATGTCAGAACGCCTTGGCGACTGCGGCGCCAGGGAATAACAAGTGGAAAGGACAGCCGCACCGAGGTCACGAGGGGTTGTTGTGAGAAGAACGACGCCGATGACTAGAGGGACTGGAAGTCGACGCACCGGCGTCGTGTTGACGCTAGCGGCAGCACGCCAGGCCTTCAATTTGGTATCGAACACCGGCAGAAGTGGTGCGTCGCCCTGGGGAGGAACCGCGGCTCGGCGAGTTGATTAAGAAAGTGCCGCCTCGCCCCCCTCCAACCCGCGGCCACTTCCGGCAGCCGCGATATTGGCATCCGCCGTGTTGGCGCCGCCGTCAGCACATGCAGCTCGTCCGTGCATCGACTGGCGCTCCCGGTCTCGCGTGCACCCGAGAAGCCGACGTTATCACACCTGTCACCTGCACGCTTCACCAACACCTGGCTCATTTTGTTTGACCTATATCGTTTATGCACGTTTAAAGAGTCGTAGTTTATTTATTATTAAATGTATGCCAGATTTCTAGTTTTGAAAAAAAAATTAAAAAAAATTGTACTCAGAACTTAGCGGTATAGTCGTAGTTTCAAAACAAAAGTCCGCTAACAACTGAAACCTTACGTAAAGCTGTGTCATTCACATTTTGCTTGAGTATGGCGAGTACGTGACCATCCCAAGCGCGACTCCGGGGTAGCGGCCATCTTGCTTCAACTCACGCTATAACCGCTGTGTGCCTCCACATTCCACCAACTGAAAGGCACAGTTGGCTGTCATTTAGCGACCGTTGGGGCAAGGCCCTTAAAAATTGGAATTTCATCACGTCAAGACATACCCTAACGAGCATATATTTCACATTAAGCCCTAGTGTCTTACTGTAAGCGCAGATGTGGCCGTTATTTTCGAACATTTGGACACAGGCAAGAAATTTCAGAGTGAAGGCAAATCACCCAACCCCGAAAATAACGTGTTGCAATAAGATATAATCTATCATTAACATAATTAGAGGCTAATTTGCAACCAATGAAGGCAACCCTACTAAATTCAGAGAGTATGCAAACCTCCCGACCACAAACCAGACGATATGTCGCAGAGACACAATTTTTGCTATATGTCAACGCTAATAATTAATTTCTATGTGATATATAAAAATAGCATACTTTTTCTGGAACATTTACTTGTTCTATTAATTTTATTTCTAGCAGACTTTCGTTTTCCAGATTACCTTAAATGAACATAACCTAAAGTCAAATTTTCTGGAACGAGTTTCTTCCTAACTTAAAGCTAGCTGCGGCGTACGCCGACTTCTTTCAATGTGTATGACGATGTTCAAGCGTGGTAACATTTCTTGATCTGTCTTTACCAAAACATATTCAAGATACACTCAGTCCACAGTGCGAACAACATAATGTGTAAATATTAATCTCAGACAAAATTACCTTCTGTTCAGTACTAAATGCGGCATGATACCACTTCTTTTTGAAAGATTTAAATGGAAAATTTACGATCGACGTTATTCGGGTCCTAAACTAGTACGAGAATAAATGGTTTGATAGCACGACTATCTGCCAAACACACCTGGTATTAAGGAAAGAATTCTTAAGAGAGAGGCTACAATTGCTCGACATGGGAATACTACAAACATACTTTACAAACACCTGCACAAGACACTGCCCTTTGCCATTATTTTATTTTGAGAGAAAGAAGGGGACAGAGGCGGAATGGGCGTCAGAAAACGTCACACTGTAAAAAAAAATCGGAAACACTTTTAGGTATGTTTTACAGTATCCTTGTCCCAGAAACTATCACCGAATGCGCTATGTTCTACACGGAAACGTAAGTGATTTTCTACAGGTCACACCACTGGCAATGGAAAAACTTTAAAAATAATTTTTTTTTACATGTAACTGAATTCACTAAAGCATTTATGCGTCGCTTCTTCCCACAAAGACCACCTTATCACTGTCATACCTGTTATGGCCGCTGGGAATGCCGGAATTAATACTTCGTATCGTAAAACAATTATTTCCCAAAAGCATTTTTTCCTTATAGAAGGGTCGATTCTGTTTTACCACGATTAAGTTAATGACTGCGATTTGGTATGTCAGTCTACTCTGACTGTAAATTATGTTTGCTTAGTACGCCACGAACTCTCTAGCCCACAATAAACTTCCCGCTATAGATTAGCAATTACAATACCTTGCTCGCAGCATAAGTAACTGAAACAGTACTGCTGTCTGTTACGAAAAAAATGCGACATATCTAGGAATTTTGTAGTCCATACCATAAGTATCAACGCATGGCCCCTATAAATTTGACGTGAGTATTTCGGCAACTAGTATATATGTGAATTCATATCTTGTCTCTTGCATTGTTATTGATACATCCCATTGTTACACATGCAGGAATGTTCCGCCAAAAACTAGGTGTGCACGTACTACTGTGCTTTAGTACCGGCACTTATTAAAGAGACCACTAAAAATGGTCATTTTTTCCCCGCCGTATTACAAATATAGTATAAAGGATGATTCACGAGTAGTTACCCCCACTAACAGGGCTTATTCGTTACATCATTTGGAGCAAAATATGTGATATACATGTGGGTCATATTCCCAATATTTACAGAGCCATTCGAAAAATTTGAAAATTGACGAATAAAATAATAACCCTTTCAGAAGTAATTACAGTGATGCATTATCAGACCGTAGTGTTTACAGTTGAGCATCACAATTGCGTCTAACAAGCCTTATGAACCGCACGTGTTGCTATGCGTAGCTGCGTACGGCCATATTTGATCTATGTAGCGGCATGCATGATACGCGCAAGTAGTTCCTCACGTGTCCGTGCAGTCCTTTGGTAAACAACATCCTTCATCCATCCCCATACGCAATGATCTAGGCATCTCATTTAAATATACATAAACGAGGATGACGTACGTATTGTATAAGTGTATGTCAATACAGGGTGGGACTGAATTCGACCGACACACTTTGTGAGATGATTCATTATGCAAAACCAAGTGGCAAATATACAGCACGCTTTGTGCCTAAACTAAATATTAGAGGCGAAAATATTCCCTCAAAATTGAGATTTTGGAATGTGTTCTAGCGAAACATCGAAAACCCGGTGAGATGAAAGACCAATTCGCGGAACATGTTTTATGTTACCGGGATCTTCAACCTAAGAGAAAACTCACATGAATAACTCTCCCCCGTTATGAAAATAACAGGGGTGGCCACACTCTTATTGCCGGCAACTTCGTTACCGTCAGAAATTGTGAACGTTTGATGCTGGTTTATTGAGCAGTATGACGTACGAAACATAAATGATCCCCTTGTTGCAACTGCCCACGACCCACCGTATTCGTTTGAAACGCACACATAGATTCCGCTGCAGCGATACAGCGCCTACTATGCAGGCAATACTAGCTACATGCGTGCGTGGCCACTGCACAGCCGATGGTGGCGGACAAAGTTAACACCTACTGTAAACAACGCGTACCATATGTTAATAAGCACACACAACTGCTAGTTTGTGGCGACAGTCGGTGTGTGATTTCACGCAGGACGTAAATATATTGGTATCGCCTACGCACCTGGAACTGTACCGCTGCTGCTGTGTACTGTGCGGGCGTGTGAACGTTGAAACTGTTGGTGCAGCAGCGTAGAGTAATGGCATTGCAACGCATCACATTTAAGTGGTGTCAGGTAAAACATTGCATTTTACAACAAAAGATGTGTCATTCCATTGGCTCCATTGTAGAAACATGTATCACAAACACTTATAGAGGAAAGGCTCGATGGTAACCCTCCCCCCCCCATCCCATGTTCACCGCACAGTTCACATCGCCGCACCAGCGATTGTCCGACACGTTTGAAAACACCCTCATTGTCCCGAATAATCCCGGCAGCTGCAACGATGCCGGCGACGGTGTCCTCGTCGGATTCCACCGCGGTTTCATACACCGGGCTGCGCATGTGACCACAGAAGAAATAGTCCAATGGATTCATATCAGGGGATCGCGGAGGCCAGGGAACAGGACCCCCACTGCCTATCCATCTTCCATCTTCCAGGGAATACGAGGGTGATCGCGCGCACGTCGCGAACTGTGGGCTTGGGCGCCGTCGTGCTGGAACAACATGGCCGCTCTTTTTTGGAAATGGGACCTCTTCGAGTAATGCTGGCAGAGTTTCCCGCAGAAATGCAGCGTGCACATTGCCGGTGAGACAATATGGTAACAGGTAGGGCCAACCAACTCGTGGATATTTCGACAATTTTGTATACCATCACTTTGAAAGGAAGCCTCGTCAGTGAAGATAATGTATCTGACAAAGTCAGGGTGTGTTCTGCGTTGTTCCAGAATCCATGCTGCAAACTCCACTCGTCGAGGATAATCCGCAGGACCCGCGGCATGCAAACGTTGTACATGGAACGGATGCAGTAATTGCTCATGAAGCACTCGACCAGTGGTGCGGCGGCTTCTGTTGAGTACTACTCTTGCAGTTGTACGCGTACTCACGCACGAGTTACTCATTCTCAACATGCCTCAACACATCCTCTTCAAACCTGGCTGTCCTCGCTGTCCGTCTGCGTCCTGCATTCAGTCGTGTCACCTCCAAACGTCCACTTTCTCTCAAACGTCGCTCCACAGACGCGAGTGTGGTGTGGTGTGGTGTGGCTGCTGTCTGTGCGGAAAGCGATCCATGTACATTCTTCGCGCTTCTCGTCCATTTCCCTCTGCCGCGCCGTAAAAGAGTGTAGCACTTCTGTCATTTCCGGCCACGTAAAGCAATCCATTTTGTAGACACGGCATGCACCTTCACCAACACAAATGTAAGTGATAAATTATGTAGTGCTCAGATATTGTATACAGTTCGTCTCGGGGTTTAATGGGCCGCGTTTGCTATAGCGCTTTTAGTGCCGTGATCGTGGTCATGCCAGGCGTGGAGTTGAACACGCCAAGCCCTACAGAGCTGCCTGAGATGTAGACCACTCGCACATGTTTTATACTACATGCTGTATCTGACACCTAGTTATATGTTTGCTCTCAAAAGAATTGCCTGACAGTGTCGACATGTCGTTTGTCAAAAGTAACACTTATTTACGCGCTAATAATACATAGAGCTACCTGCATGTTTTTAGTTTGTGCGTTTAATGTCTCGTCGAAAGCGAGGTCATTAGGCACAGGAACATACAACTAGGCACTTGAAAGGAACTGAGGAAGGATTCGGCCATGGCCTTTATTAAGGCACCGTTCCAGCGTTTGCCTGGAGTGACTTCGGGAAACAATGGTTAACAGAATTCTGGATGGCCTGGCCAGGATTCGAACTTTTGTGATTGCAAGATTGCCGCCGGCTAACCGTAATGACAGAGCATGAACAGCTCCGAGCTCCGATCCCAGATACCGATGCCTCAGACTTCCCTATTTCCTTCTACTTGTTTACATGTAAGAACCGCCGAAGTGACACTTTAGTAAAAATTGCGGAAATATTTTACATATAAGTACATGATGTATGCAATTTATAATGTAGGTTGTTAGATAAATTTTGGATGAAAAATAAAGGGGTTATAGTGAGAAAAGGGTCCACAGTTCGAATATCGACCCGAGTTTTGGATAATTTAAAACTACCTTTGTACGTGATTTTCTGTCTGTTTACGTGCTTATACGTACCTGATATAAAAATTTATGCAATCACAAAAGTTGAGGTATGGTGTAGGGACCTGAGTTCAAGACCCAAAATTATAAAAAATATTAATTTTATATCGGACTTAGAAAAAATGTGGTAATTTCCCCCAGTGTTCGGTGAATATTATATGAATTTATATTAAAAGCGAAACTGAAGTTTGTCGCGTGCCGGTTTAGAGATGATAGCACGATATTGGCTCACATCCATCACCCCCTCACACCACCCCCCGCCTAGCGCACTCTGCTGGCGCCTACGAGACGGCACGTGGGACCACAGGCAGGTGGAAAATTCCGGTACACGTGGCGTAGGCCTTCCCCCTTCACCCCCTTCACCCCGGACACCTCTCGCCCACCGCGAGATCTGTGGAGTGCAGGGCTTTTTCGAGTTATCAGCAAATTATCATGTGTAGTTCGCCTGAACGAAGAAAATACGCACCACGGAAGAAATACTGACGAGCTGTATTGGTGCCGAGGTATTACCCCCGCCCCTCCCCTCCTTCCCACCCCTACAAGGCGCCACGTGCCGACAATTAAGCGAGGACACGTGTGGTGGAAGGCTTTGTTCGGAGCTCTTCCACCTCACCCCCTCACACCCCCTTCCCTCCCCTAAAATGTGCCACGTGCCGCCGATTCAGGGCAGCGGCTGGCGTGTATAAAAACCCCTTTCCAAGAATAGGAGGGGGTCAGTCAGTAATATCGGGTACGTCAGGCAGTCATATCGGGTCAGTTGTTAGTTCATCTTCACCGCTGAGAGACATCAGTAAAGTCAACCAGTCAGTAGAAGATCGCCGAGCAGAGAGTCAGGTCAGGGGTTCGGACCCCTGACCACGTCAGTACATCAGCAGCAACTGTGGCCTTGCCAAGGCCTACCCATCGGCGGAGATCACCCACCACAGCTGACAGCACTCACCACTGAGTTAAGTATGACAATCACCGTCACAGAAGCCCCACTCAACCAAGAATTCGCCCAGTAAATCCGAGTAACCGAACTAGCACAGTACCGCACCTCTCAAGTGTTGATGTTGTGTATTTGTGAATATATACGAGACAATATATTCGTACTTCAAAATACAACAGTAATAGTCTACCTCATTACAATTCCCACAACCCCCATGCACTTTATAGTCGGTGCCTGGGGGACATTAACTCTGACCATATAAGCCGCCATGTCTTCTACAGTGGCGGTACGTGAGTCGTCGTTAAGTTTTATCCATCGGATATAGGAATCAGAGTGAGATAATAGGATTGAAAATCGATTGATGACCCGAGCTTTTGAAGCCTTTTTAGCGATGTTCGTACATTAATTTCTTACTCTTTAGTATTCATACGCACCTGATACGTATAAGGATTTAGGCCATCTCTAAAGGTGGGGAACGGTGTAGGGGCCTGATTTTGAGACCCGACGCTACAAAAAGGATTATAAATTCACTTTCGGACTTAGAAAAAAATTGAGAGACTGTTTTAGGAACTCATAATAAAGGTGAAACGATGGTTTTAGCCATAGGATATGGGGATCTGGGTAAGATAAGAGGTTCACAATTAGATTAACGACCCGAGTTTTTAAAGTCTTTTTAGTGATGTTCGTACATTAATTTTTCACTGTCTAATATTCATGCGCAACTGATACAAAGTTCTAAGCAATTTACTAAGGTGATGCATAGCTTTGGGCCCTGAGTTCGAAGCCCGAAATGATAAAGAATATTAATTTTCTCTCGGTTTTAGAAAAAAAAAAAAAAACAGCGATTTTTCTGAATGATGAGATAATGTATGTATAGAGCGCTGACGCAAGATTTGGATGTATTATGTCACCATATACTAGTGAATATGATTTGTGAATACGAAGGTCTGCCTTTGACCTCATCGAACACGGAGCCGCGACCTGCATCATCACTGTCTGATTGCCGACTGTGTCGATTCTGCGATCGAGTTTTCACCTTCGGTCAAAATGCTCGTCGAAATGAAAGAATCACCTGTACGAAGAGTCCTTTTCGAGTGAGGAAGAATTACGACAATGGCCACACACAGTTTATGCAAGATGATAAATTGAAGAACCACACCAAGAACTGCAATGATTCGTCTTTTCAGAGCCAGCAAGTGATGTCCATACCCCCTGCTACATCGGTGGGTACTGATTCCACAGCCGATTGTGATGAGACAGTTAATGCTAAAGACGGAATGAGTGCGGTAGAGTCAGTTTGTGTGGAATGTACACTTGCGAGACGTTCGCGTGAAATCGGTGAACTTTCAAAATAAACTGTTGTCGACTCTAAAGACCCGAATGAACTTCTTGATACTCTAAGATATTTGAATGACCTTCAAAAAAGCTGGTATCTCATGCACATTAACGATATATCTTAAATAATGAGTAAACTGAAGGATAGGGGATATATCGCTTAATTTAATGAACCGCTTTCTTCCGAAAATGTGATTGCGCACACGACTATTAATGGAAAGATCTGCATATAGAATGATAATAAAGACTTAAGTATAAAAATCATGGATAATTGACTGCAATTTATATACATATGGGTGGAAGACAAAGGATTGATCGAAGGATCTATCGAAGGATTGGGTTTGATCGAATGATTTGGATTGATCGAAGGATTTGGATGGATAGAAGGATTGGGATTGATCGGAGGATTGGGATTGTTCGAAGGATTGGGATTGCTAAGGATTGGGATTGATCGAAAGATTGTGGAGCGGATTGTGGACTGGTGCGAACTGGTGTGGATTGGTGCGGATTGGTGTGGATTGGTGCGGATTGGTGGAGATTGGTGTGGATTTGCGCGGATTGGTGTGTATTTGTGTGTGGATTGATTCACATATCAATGGAATGATTGGACGATTAACGGATTGATGACCACGAAGAGCACGAAAGTTGAAACTGTTTATCACCCTCGTACATTCCAAGTCTCCAGGGTCTGGCACCATCGGCATTTAAATTCATTCACGCAAATTTAGCATATAAAAGTGTTGATAGATGCTGAACCAGACCATGATTATAACATACTCGTACTTGTGGTCGCTATTAGTATGATGGGCTTGGTTTAGTCATATACTTATGTACAAAAATAAAAAAATATGAGTAGCAAACTTAAACCTACAAAAAAGTCGAGGCAGTGAATAATTTGCAGATTCTGGCATCGTGTATTAATCATAATTCTTCAAGAGAAGGGGGCTGTAAATGTAGTAATTCAATGAGAGAATATTGCATGTTTCCGCAATACCATATGAATAGTTTAATTTGTTTTTTAAATCGGGTAATACATACAGATTTACGATTTGAGATACCCTATGCCTATAAAACTAATATGGTTACCAGAAACAAACACATGCTTGAAGAATTAGTGGGCGTAACTGCCGAGCACCTAGGGTACGTCCGACAAACCCGAGTCGTAGGCTTCCGAACCACCCCTGAGTCGAGCCTAAGATTGCCGATTTCGTCCGAGTCGAGCCGAAGATCTTCAGCCACAGCCACAGTCACACAGCTCCCATTAAAATGCATTGACCGAAAAGGAACACAGCCATACTGCTTATTTGACTGATTGAATTCTACATATTTGTTTGACAGTACAAAAAAAAAGTATTTTTTTTTGTTTTATACTCCTTGGGTAGCAATATAAGGAAGCGAAAAAAAGTTTACTAAAAATATAGCAAAAACGAAACTTCTGTTTCTAACGGAGTTCTATGGCGTTCTACGTGTTTCGGATTTTCAATGTCTTTTATTTTACATGGATTTCAATGAAGCAATTGTAACTATATTTAAGGGACACAGACAGGTGCGAATCCCGATGGACTTAGATTTATCGACAAAATATATTAATGCTGGTAACTACCACATAAGTAATAGTTGGTACAGCCTATAATTAATTTTAAAATTTCCAACTTTTGCGAAAAGCACTGAATGTACGAAATAAATTATCTTAAAATGACAAACTATTATATATATACATTGCTAGGACATTGGAATTTGTATATACGGTATGGAAAAAAAACATTTTTTAAATATTTTTTTTTAACAGGAGCTTTTCAGAAGATATTCAGCTAACATTAGGAAGGGGTAATTGTTTTAATNTACATTGCTAGGACATTGGAATTTGTATATACGGTATGGAAAAAAAACTTTTTTTAAATATTTTTTTTTAACAGGAGCTTTTCAGAAGATATTCAGCTAACATTAGGAAGGGGTAATTGTTTTAATATTGTTATATAGAGTTACGCATAGTAACATTTCATAAATATTAAAACAGTTATTTTTGCACACGTAGGCCTACTGATTTTGTGGTTTCGAAACGTTACTATTCGAAAAGAAGTTGACAATTTTTTTATTCGAAAACTACAGGCCTACATTGCATCAACTACTACTGTACGTGATAGTTTTGTCAATTAATTGAAATTTATAGCCCATAAAACAAACGCCATCAATATATATATATATATATAAGGTAGTTCAAATACCATTCCTGATTTCAAAATACGGAAGTATACGCAGAGTTAGACACTTTATTCACCCGCAAAAACGTAACGTAGAACGTTGGAATAATATTTGAAAATTCTAAAGTCCTTTTTTTCAGGCGTGAATGACTCGTAACAAACGGCAGCACAGATGCTAACTGTGCAACGTCTGCAAGCTCCCGCAAGCGCGAAGGACTGAGTGTCTCTGACGGGAAGCAGCAGGCCGTGCTCATTACAAACACGCACGCACGCGAGGTTTGCTTGTCCGAGCGAACGCGGGAGTGTCTGTGGGCCTAAGCCCGGCTCCAGGCACTGATACACGAGGCAGCACCAGAGGAGAAGCCAGTCTGCTGTATCCTACCGCCTGCGGTCAAACTACTGAGTAACACGCAAACACACACACAAAATATAATTCATAGATTTGTGAAGGAGCTCTGCACACGGAGATTACAGTATTCCTGATGCGGGCGGGCTGGTGAGAGACTTGACTACATAGTAAGATACGGGACTGGAGTCGAAACAGGATGAAATACATAGGGAGATAGGAAACGTAACCGGAGTCGACACAGGATTCTGAATCCGAGTCTTAAAGATATGTGGCTGTTTTCACAAAACGGCATGTAACTGCCCAAGCTAGATACAAAGGTGTGATACATAAGGACTAAAGGCAGTTCACGGTGAAATGAGCACTTTTGAAATCAACCTATGAAAATATCACTGCGTCACTGCCTATAACTACATATGTGCTACTCAAGACATTCTAGCTCCCAGATAAGTTAGCAGCGATCAGCGCCGTCACTAGCGAAAGCCTAGCCAGTTGCAACAACTTTAGCGAGGTCCTTCCCGTCCAAACTAGTCAACCCCTCCTTCCCTCACCAAAGTCAGCTTTCCAACAATATTCTCTGCTCTCGAGCTGCCGCGCCTCGCGCCTAACATATTATTGATAAAACATTTTACATTTTATAAATATGAACACCCGATTTCAGCGAAAAGATTTCCTGACCAGTTGTACAACATTTTTGCTCAGATCCACTTTGGTGATTGGAAGATTTATATGTTACGCATCTTATGTGTCTGCTCACGAATCACGGAAGTACACTACAGGAGTAGACTAATTCTGATTGGCCAGCCAAGTAAGAAAATGTTCTCTCACGAAGCCGCGGTTCTGATACAATGGCGACGTCAAGGGGCGAGGGGACGAGTGGCGGCCATCTTGGATGGCGTCATTTTTTCATTTTTTCCTAGAAACTTTCCTTTCCCCCCTCAAAAACCAATGAAATCGNGGCCATCTTGGATGGCGTCATTTTTTCATTTTTTCCTAGAAACTTTCCTTTCCCCCCTCAAAAACCAATGAAATCACAAAAATTTCTTAAAAAATTTCCCAAATTTCCCTCAATATTTCCCGAAATTCCCTCAAAAAATATTTTCGCACAATTTCCGTCGATGGCCCTACAATGTGTCTAAGTAACTCCTTTTTTTGGGAATGAGGAATGAGAAGTGAAATTCACGCTCTATCATTCCATGCCAGCACCATTCATCTTGCCTGAAGAATGTTCGAGTCAATTGGCCCTTCGTGCAACTTCTCCCATCATGCTCTGTCATTCCACCGCGAGTTTTCTCATATTCCTTCCGAAATCCACTCACCTAACATCTTGGCACATACATGTCTCATGCTCTATCATTCCACCGAACGTAATCTTATATTCCAACTTGCCTGAAGAATGTTCGAGACCATCGCCCGTCATGCAACTTCTCCCTCCATGCTCTATCATTCCACTGTAGGTTTTCTCATGTTCCTTCCGGTATCCTTTCACCTTACATTTTAGCAGAGACAAGTATCATTCTCTATCACTCCACCTCGGCTTTCTCATACTTATAAGCATAGTTGGTTGTAATTTCCGAACCATTTAAGATACAGTCACCAAATTCGTAACATAGACATCATCCCCGACAAGGAAAATGATTGCATGGTCATTTATGCCCTATGCGTACTTATACGCATAGTTGGCTGTAATTTCCGAACTGTTTAAGATACGGTCACCAAATTCGTAACAGAGCCATCACCCCCAACGGTGAAAAAGGGCGCAGTGTCAACTAGGTCCTAAGTGCACTTATAAACATAGTTGAGTATTATTTCCGAACTGTTTATATGTAGTCACCAAATTCGTAAATAGTGATATCGGTGTTGTTATCATGCCAAGAAGTTCACAAACAGCTGTAATGCACATCAACATGAGAAAGAACGAATGAACACAAGGACCAACTGCAAAAATGTCTACACTATGTAAAGTGCGATACACGTTACGCGACTTGTAAAGACTGTTTTCCTTTGCTTGCCACAAAACAACATACATTAAAACCATTAGTTGTACAAGAGAGACACCACTGCGAGGCGATTATGCAACAGATATAAAAAAATATTTATAACACCAAATAGTTATAAGCATTTAACAACCTACGTATATTGCGCGAGCATCGTGCACTGTACATCACCTTAGTTGAAAAAAATACTTTTGCAAAGCCGAGAAGCACAGGTACGATAAGGGCAACACTGCTGCACACTAATGCAAACATATAAAAACAAAACTTAAAGGGAAAATATTTATAATCACTTATCAACCAGCGGAATTACATATTACACAAGCATCGAGCGATGTACGCTGTGTGTTAAACGTCGCTATACAATACCGGACCATCCAGGCCAGTAGAACAGAATAGCAAACAACTTCCTTACAAACCGACTGAAACGAAACTATCGCATTCAGTCTACAACCAACACTTACATCACCTGCAGCGGAACACATCCGACCCGGCCGACTTCGCACGATGAACTAACATCGTGAGAATCTGTAAGACATTCCCAGACGACCGACCGTTAGCGCGAAAACCGTGCAAGTCTCGGCAAGTCAAACGGATGACACAGAACACTAGCACAGAGAGAGAGTTGCATCAGGCTCAATGGTGGGGGAATTTTGAGGGAAAAAGGGAAATTTCGAGGGAAAAAGTGAAAGTGAGGTCATCCAAGATGGTCGCCGCTCGTCCCCTAGTACCCCGCCAGGCGCCATTGTAACAGAGCCGGCCATTTATATCTACTACTGGTGTTAAATTAGTGTCGATGTCAGGTCATTTGTCATTCAGTTTCGAAGGTATTTGTTATTTATATTTCTGGTCCTACCGCTGCATGAAGAGAGACATCATATGGAGCTTAAGAAAAAATTTTTAATGTCATGATTAAGGGCACTGCCACCGACCGGTAGCTGCCAAATTTAAATAGTAAATCCCATGTTAAGGAAATTTCGCCTCAGTGAGTTAATTTTAAAGATAGGCGTTTCAAACAAAATGTATTCTTAGCAAATTTTTCAGGCGAAGATCTCTACGAACGTATATTTTCAATATAGATGGGCAGTATGTACTTTTATGTAGAATATAAATTTTAACAATTCCTTGCAAACAGGCTATATGTACATGTCATGGAAACATCTCCGCTGTAGGGAACTTCTTCTAAAAAAATTTGTGAAGAATACATTTAGTTAGAAACGCCTATCTTTGAAATTAACCCACAGAGGTGAAATTTTCTTAACATGGGATTTACTATTTAAATTTCGCAGCTGCCAGCCGGTAGGCAGTGATTTTAACAGCCATATCTTACTCGGCATTATAACTCACGACCAGACACGCTGACGAAGAGAGTCTCGGCCAACTTGGTACTACAGATCTGCTTTACTGATGCTGTTTATTAATTCAAATTAAAAGTAAACAGGAAAGCCAAACTAGTGTAATGGAAGAGGCAGTTTCATTACGAATACACGCGAGGAGGGTTAAGACACTGCTGTGTTAACTTACTTCAGGCCGCAACACACCCATCGCCTCTGCCCCATTGTCCATGCAAATTCAATTAGGAGCGTACTAGTTACCATCACAGATTACGTCAATTATTTTTATTATTAAAATCTGAAGTCTGAAGATTTTGTCACAGAATGTCAACTTCTAAAGAAGTTTTATCTCTCATTCCTCAAATAATTATCTTTGTAATGTTAGCTGCGTGACATTCACATTTAAATCAAAACTTTTACTACTAGAGCATATTTGTTAAGTTTTTATGCAAAACTTCTTGTAGACTCGTAAAATATGTGATAAGAAAAATGTGGTTATCACAACGAGAAAAAGGTTTTTGTTGAATCAAGCAAGGTTTGTTTGGCGCAACCAAATTAATTGTTTGTATATGGGCAATGACATGTTTAGATGTTGAAACCAAATTATTTTGTTTTTCTTATTTGGTTGCCTCAAACTAAGATTTGGTTGACGCAACTAAAGATATGTTAGGCTCTATATACAATAAAAAGTTTCGGTTAGTATAGAAATGAAATCACGACAGAGATTAGAACCAAAAGCGTTTGTGCCCGAGTGCTACGAACCTAAAAATCTCGGCTTAAGTGACTAGTGGTGAAATTGGAATGTTTTCATACAAATACATTAGAAATACTGGACAACGTGCGTAAATAAGTATTCAAAGTTTTACAGCTATAGTTCTTAGTTTTCTGTTGACCTTGTTTTATTAGGGTGTTTATACCATTATTATGCACCAATAAATGTACCAACAGGCACTGTTACTATCCTAATTGTCACAAAAAAAATGAAAACAAACTCTCGAGCTATATTTTTGAACGAAGGCAAATCAAATGAGTGACCAAACAAATTTATACAGTTCATTCAACCAAATTTTTGTTGGCAGTCTACTTTAGACCCAACAGAAAGGTTTGGTATATTCAAGTTTATATTTTGTCAGAACAACAAAGTTAACTTTGTTGCNCAAAATTAACTTTGTTGCTTTTAAAGTAATGTTTACTCAACAAAATATTTTGTTGGGGAAACTAAATATATTTTTGACCCTATTCAAACAAATATTTTGTTGGCTGAAACGAACATTTCTCTCAGTGCATCAAATAGTGTATTTATTGGCCTGTATGACAAAATGCGTGTTACAAAAATCGTCAATTCATTCATCAATGAATTATTTTTAGTAGCTGTAGACCAAAAAGAGAATCAATGTTTAAAAATGCCATCGTAAGAGGGCCAGAGGAAAAAGAAAACTAGAAAATACCGTAAAAATGGAAGAACAGAAACGAGCACATTGTATCCTGCTTTTATATAGTATTTTATAAATTACTAAATTATTTGTATAAAACTTTTTCCATTGTTATTTTATATAGTGTTATACACCATTTACTTTGTAATTTCCCTGAGAAACTGAAAAACCCTATAATAATTACAATTTACTTATTACCTATTTTTCTAACAACAATTTTTTGGGGTTACACAATTTATAGAATAATAAATACTATTGATTAATATTGTAAAATCATGTCTTAACTCAGATGTACACGCATGCATATATTATAGTTATGTAACATAGACCTGTTTTACGCCACGAACACTCGACAGTTCTCAGATACCAGAGAAACACGCTGTGAACACCTGTGAAACTCAAATAAGGCGGTATCACACCAAAAACGAAATAGAACGAAAAACAAAGGAAGCTGGAANGTGAACACCTGTGAAACTCAAATAAGGCGGTATCACACCAAAAACGAAATAGAACGAAAAACAAAGGAAGCTGGAAAGCATACAGACGAGGAAGGAAAAAGAGTCTTCCCAAATCCCGTACGCTAAGATGTGAAATTATAAACGTTCATATGATTAACGATGTATACTGTAAAGTGCCAGATTTTTTTTTGTAGAAAATTACAAGTTTACTGTTTTAGAAATCATTACTCAGGATTTTAAAGTTTGCGAACAATGCAGTTTGGGCACGCTTTAAATTCACTTTTGTATATTTTATTTTCGTCCTTAATGACACAGTACAATTTCGCAAATTTTCTTGGGCTATTTGCAATACTTTTGATTCGCTTTCACACAATTTTTTTGTTAAAAATAATACAATTTCCAAAGTAAAGTTGCAAAAAGCCATTTCCCCAAAGAGGATGCTGACACGCCGAACACAAACTTAATCTTCTAATTATAAATATAGTTAATACTTAAACAGTGGGATAAAAATGACCATGTTGTTGTTGTTTTAATAGACGAACTATTTTCTACAAGTTTAAAACCAACATTTTAAAAGACAGAGATCAGGTCGAAATACGAATATTCCGAAGTAAGCAGATAGAAACGCAATCGGTAATTATGCAAAATTAAATAAAAACAACTAATAAACCCGGTTGTTATAGGAAATTAAGCCAGAGCAAAATCCTTGAAATTGGCACCATAAAATAAATTGAATACCCTTGAGCAATTGAACGAAATTGGCTATGGGTAGATGTAAGTTGCCATGTTTCCNCACCATAAAATAAATTGAATACCCTTGAGCAATTGAACGAAATTGGCTATGGGTAGATGTAAGTTGCCATGTTTCGTGGATTATCTGCCAGCGAGAAAAAAAGCAACAAAAACGCGTGAATTTGCAGCTTTCTTTCAGCACGACTATCGACAACAGGCAGGGAACCACCTGAACCAACANCACCATAAAATAAATTGAATACCCTTGAGCAATTGAACGAAATTGGCTATGGGTAGATGTAAGTTGCCATGTTTCCTGGATTATCTGCCAGCGAGAAAAAACAACAAAAACGCGTGAATTTGCAGCTTTCTTTCAGCACGACTATCGACAACAGGCAGGGAACCACCTGAACCAACATACGAGCAACAGGCAGGGAACCACCTGAACCAACATACGAGCAACAGGCAGGGAACCACCTGAACCAACATACGAGCAACAGGCAGGGAACCACCTGAACCAACATACGAGCAACAGGCAGGGAACCACCTGAACCAACATACGAGCAACAGGCAGGGAACCACCTGAACCAACATACGAGCAACAGGCAGGGAACCACCTGAACCAACATACGAGCAACAGGCAGGGAACCACCTGAACCAACATACGAGCAACAGGCAGGGAACCACCTGAACCAACATACGAGCAACAGGCAGGGAACCACCTGAACCAACATACGAGCAACAGGCAGGGAACCACCTGAACCAACATACGAGCAACAGGCAGGGAACCACCTGAACCAACATACGAGCAACAGGCAGGGAACCACCTGAACCAACATACGAGCAACAGGCAGGGAACCACCTGAACCAACATACGAGCAACAGGCAGGGAACCACCTGAACCAACATACGAGCAACAGGCAGGGAACCACCTGAACCAACATACGAGCAAAATGAAGCTCTTTACGCTGCAGTGAGCGTTAATCGTCACGAACGAACAAACAATGACTTAGTCAGGTGGTGGTTTAGTGGTGCGGCAAATTAGCAAGATAATCACGTTACGCGCTACACAAGAGCTCCCGCGCGATTCATTAGTGCGAGCAGCGCGTTGCAGGAACCACGTCAATTTACGCTGAATTGTACAGTTTGCCCCGCATCGTTAACGACACATTTAGAGAAACAGTTTATTGAAGTGAAAGCTAACATAGTTGCTGATGTACACGTTTTGGGAAAGCGAACATTTTAGACCACATTAAGAGTACTGAAGAAAAAAATATTTAGTATAATCTATCAAGGCCTAAAAGGAAGACTTTACATCCGATATAATTCCCAGCAAATAAATAAGATTATACTCCTATGTTTCTGCATGGATGCTTATCAAAATCACAGCTTTACTGTACTAAAAATACAATTCATTTCAAAATATACTTAATAAAATCATAAAAAAAGGACTAAAACAAAATACACTGCTGGCCATTAAAACAGCAACACCGAGAAGGATGTGAGATATCACAACCAGATTTACTGGATACGCTTGCAGCTCGGTATGACGTATAGAACACGGGAGGGTAAATAAGTTTTGCGTGGCACAACCACTGGCGGTAATAACCGCTGCTACACGACACATCATTGAGAGGAAGACACTTTGGATGTCCGTCTGTGGTAGATCCAGCTCATGCCGAAAGTTCATCCGTCGCGACCGCGGGTGTCCTGTTGCGGGCCGGTCGTCGTCCGACCATGGACCNCAGCAACACCGAGAAGGATGTGAGATATCACAACCAGATTTACTGGATACGCTTGCAGCTCGGTATGACGTATAGAACACGGGAGGGTAAATAAGTTTTGCGTGGCACAACCACTGGCGGTAATAACCGCTGCTACACGACACAGCATTGAGAGGAAGACACTTTGGATGTCCGTCTGTGGTAGCTCCAGCTCATGCCGAAAGTTCATCCGTCGCGACCGCGGGTGTCCTGTTGCGGGCCGGTCGTCGTCCGACCATGGACCACGCGGTTTCTACGGACGAGACATCCGGTGAACGCGCAGGCCAAGGGAGCAGCAGGACATGGTGGGGTGGTAATACAGGAACAGTCGGGCGAGTGTGTGTGTAACATGCGGTAGCGCACTGTCTCGTTGAAGTAAGACCCCAGGCTAGCCCTGGAGAAAGGGTACAATAACAGCCGCTAACACAGCGATGTAACGGTTGCTGGTCAGTGTATCAGCGATGCGAACTAGGCGCGAGCGGGACTGTCCCTACCCCCTTCCTAAAACAATACAGTAACTTTAGGTGCTGGGCCAGTATGACCTCGGCCAGCAGGCGTGCGCCACGGAGCCGACAGCCACGGATGCGACCATCATGGTGCTGCGAGCAAGCCGAAGCGGGATTAGTCGTAGAAGGCGTCGGCATGCCATCAGTCCCTTCGCGCCCGACGTTCCTTGCACCTCGTTGCAGCCGCAGGCGCCTGTGGTGAGCAGTCAGAGGCAGCCACAGTAAAGGGCGCCTGAACAATGCGTGCGGGCACAGATTGACGTACCACATGCCTGAACTCCTGAGCGAGGGTGTTTGACGTGGCTGTGCGGTCAGCAATCGCCATGCGCACCAGATGTCCGTCCACGCGCTCGCTGGTGCGACCTGGGCAGTTGGGTTCCTGCAAGTCGCTCAGCTCGTCCCTCCTCGACTCGGTAATTCTACGTCCGCTTCACCGTGGTTGCATTTCTTCCAACGCGAGAACCAAGTTCGCGGTAGGATAATCCACAATCCCGATAGGCGAGATTCTCCCGCGGTCAAAGGAGAGAACCTGTTCGTACAAGTAGTGGCGTTCTTCGACGAGGCATGCACACTCCGTCCATCCCCACGAACGGCGGGGAAACACAATGCCACCACCTCTCAGCGGCATCCCACTTATCAGTGTCTCCACCGGCGCATGTCAAACATATGTTTCTGTTTGTGGGTTGCTGTATGTTCTGAGAAAAGTTTGCAGCGTATGATTATGCAAAATCTACGGAATATAAATTTATTTTATTTGCTGTTTGGCGTTCATATAAAAATACCACAGGTTTTTGCTATCCATTGCTTTAAAAGGGGCAGTTTATCGAAACAACTGGAATACACGGAATACTTTTATTTTTCGCCTTAGTAAACAATAATTAGATGACGCAATACTGCTTCGACGATGGCCCTCGTCCCTAGATGGAATCGAGTCAATGAAGGCAATTGAGATTCATTTTAATGTTTGTAACCTCCTTGGAAGAAACATGGCGAATACTGTCATCGAGAGATGGTTAAATGGAACTGTAAGAAAAACGGAAGNTCATCGAGAGATGGTTAAATGGAACTGTAAGAAAAACGGAAGTAGGTACCTTGAGACTTCTGTCGGCAACTATCAGCAACTTCCACTATATTTCCATTTGCTTAGAATCGCACTGGTTGGACAACAGCGCGCCGTTATATTGAATATTTTCCAACAAATCAGCATAACGCANATTTGCTTAGAATCGCACTGGTTGGACAACAGCGCGCCGTTATATTGAATATTTTCCAACAAATCAGCATAACGCACAAAATTAAAAGGTTTTCAATCTCAGTAAAGATAAATTTAAAAAACCCAGCACCTAAAGAAATCCACAAACTCGCATCACAAACAAAAAGAACACCTATGTTAATTAATTTTTCCAAAAAAATGTTATTGCAAAATGTTTTACACGATGAAAATTACATAACCCACATACGATACAAGTTATGGCTTAAAAAAAGAACTATACTTAAAACCTGATCTTTAAGCAGCTGACCATAATCAGACTTCAAAACATAACTGAATGAATCGTGAATTAGCCACACATACACTGTGCTTACATTCCTCGTTAAAAGTCAAACACAGTTAGTGAGCGTTACACTTTGCAGTAGACGTGGTGTGAACAATGCATGATTCCATCGCAGCTCGGGGACAAACAGGTACATCCATCGCCGAGCAGACCGCGTTCAGAACTCTGGTCTGTGGCAGCTCTCACACAAAACACGCAACTCTCGAATAAGTGTCTGTAAAAAGTACTGAAACTCTTCCGGCTGGTTGGATTTGGTTTACATTTAAATCAGACAATGACGAAAAGCATTGCTCAAGAGTATTCTTAGGAAAAGGGAGGACATTTAATTATTAAGAACAATATTATCTGAACAGCAAATAGTTTTTTATTGTCTCCTGATCATGAGTTTAGGCCTTTCAACTGTCGCAAACGACACGTAGACGTCAGCTATCATCGCATTATATATTTCTCCGTATATCATTTAGTATAAATGGTAGAGTTCCCAAACTTAAAGGATACAACATCATTGAAAAAAAAAAAAGCTCACTATGACTAATAGTGAAAAAATTTTAACTGGGCGTTTTATTGGTAAAATACTTTATTTAGATATCTGAATCCAACCCATTGCGTTTACTGTTTAAATTCTGTGCATTGGGTTTAAAATTTATTTATTTAGGAAGTGATGTTTAATTACATTACATTTATATTTGTTTGCATACATGTTATGTGTTGTCCTTACCAACTGTTGTTACTGAACATATTTAAATAAAACTTTTAATGTTACTTAAAATAACTTTTTGATATTTTTAAGAAAGTTAACCTTTGCTAGTATCAAAATGATATAATCTGTAGTGATTCCAAAAAAAAAAAAATTAAATTATTATAATTACAAAAAAGGTTAGATTTTTTATGCCTTTTAACATAACCATAACATATNCAAAATAATATAATCTGTAGTGATTCCAAAAAAAAAAAAAAATTAAATTATTATAATTACAAAAAAGGTTAGATTTTTTATGCCTTTTAACATAACCATAACATATGTTTTAATGGTTAAGACTATATAGGTAAGTTTGACAACTTTCCTCTCTTCAAAAACTCACTCTCTGCGAGATACGAGATCAGAAAATCTTGGCAATGTACCTGTTGGAGAATGAATAACACCAACGGCTTCTTAATTTTGCTGATCCTTGATACGACCCCTATGTCGATACTTTCTGGCTAACCGGCTGCGAAGGGGGCCGGCCGCACGCCCATGAGTTACCCGCTACTCGAGACCTTCCAAGCCGAACGTCGCACTTTGGAGGCGATGTTTCAGTGATCAAGAACACTCCTCCCTGGCAATCTGACATGTCTGCTGGAAGTTCGAGCAAACCTTGCGGGGTTCCGAAGCGCAGTCGTCAAGTTCACATCTGTGCTAATGCCGCGCGGACAGGGATTTTCCAAGTACTTTGGCAGTTAATGGTTACGCATAACATGATAACGACCTTACAAGATTTATCTACTGTGTTATACACTCTCAAATAGAAACAATTAAAACTGCTCCAAATCAGCGAATTTGAATGCAGATCTGTTGAAACTGCTTTACTTCATTCAGTAAAATTCTATTAATAATTTAAGTTGCTGGTACATATAGGCTATTCAAGGTAACGTGAGCACTTTCTGAAGCCTTGTCATTTGGAATAATAGTCAATAAATATATTTTATTGTAGCCTTAGGCGTTAACTTTCGAGTCCGGTCAACATGGCAAATATTTATTTTAAAAAGTGGCGGAACGATAAGAAATGGCTGATAGGAGAAAGTGACTTGGCCCACAAAAGTGCTCACTTCACCGTGAACAACCTATACTCGTTAAACAGTGATTTCTACTGATTTATAGTAAACTGCAAGACCTGGCAGTAAAACCTCAGTTTAGTCCACGGATTCGCCCATTCGCCAGTAGATATCAGCTTTTTAACCGAAGATTCAGTAAAATAATTCTACTGATCGAAATCACTGATTCAGATTAAGAGTGTAAAAAGAATCACGGTAAGGTTTTGACTTGCTGAAAAAAAAGAAGAAAAAGTGCTATACAACATACGGCACGTTAAATATTGCAAAAAAAAAAAAAAAAAAAAAAAAACACTCACTTATTTACTTTGGACCTACGGTGCACATTACTGTTTGAATATAGTATCTTGAGATATTAATTTTCCTTGGTGTCTTGAAAAGGCCTCCGTAGTAAAACCCGTCACAAGGCAGCGTTGCCATGGCGATGGAAAACAAGCTTCACGTGTGCTCTGTTGCTTAAGAGTTTCAAGCGGCGGTCACAGGGCTTGAATACAGCAAGCTGTTCGGATCAGATACAGCCTGTCGCTATAGTTTAAAACACTGTTTTACACTAACATTACTATCGTAACGGCGATTTCTGACTTTTCAACGACAACATCTGTGTTTCAATAATTTAATTGATAAACGGGCAGCAAAATATCGACTTTCATATCCGTCCTGGAAACGGGTTTACATTGAAACATGCCATACTTTTTTTTAAATTAGAATAAACACAACTGCTTACAGTGAGACCCATATGACGATCCTTATTTGTACATGTTTTAAATATGCATGCGTCATGTTGAATGAGAAGGGGAACGTGTAAGACAGGGCAGTTACAGCGGGTTAACATTATTTTTAAACAGAAAATGATTATTAGACGTGCTGGGGAGGTAGTCAATATCATCGAATACTTGGATTTTTGTTATTTACGGTAAAACTCTCCAATGACACGGAACTCAGAATTTTAAATACAGACTGCTCCATATTCTATACTAACTTGCAGCGCAGCGTTACACACACATGAAGCCCCTGGAAGGTAGACTACGCCACACTGTACTTTACGACGCGCTCCTGAAAATGCAACGAAACTGCCACGACTTCGAGAAAATGTTTTATGCCACAGAATGTTGCGAACACTCTAAAGGTTAAAGTTTTACGACCATTATTCGAGGTTACGCAGCACGCTGTCGCCAGCCGTCGAAACAAACGCGAAGTAACGACGTTTCCGCGAGTTGTTGTTTACTGCCGAGTTCGGCGGGATGTTCCGGCGGTCGCCCTAGACGTGCTTCGCAGCGCGTGAGCCCACAAGCAGAGCGAGGCATGGGGACATGGCGTCAGCGGCGTGCACGAGTACTTCCACGCCATCAAACGTTATTTCATTACTGCACCACATCTCTGATTGAGGAAAAAAAAAAGACAGGCTAAAATAATAAAAACCGATAAAAACGATAAAAGGCAAAAGTTTTTCCTTTGACATTGCTTCCAGACATATTAGCTTGCTCGTGTTTTTAAAAAAGAACATTCCGAAAGCATCCTTATGCACAAATAGTTATCGACCTTGCACTGCAGTACGGACAAGACAAGAGAGCTACGAACTAATAATCACGTCACACGGTATTAATTATGCCAAAATGTGGTAAAATCAATATTGTGACAAATGCGAGTTCGCAGTTCAGTCGCCACGGCCGTACTGCTGTTCAAGGTCAACAGCTAGTCGGCCACGGTCTGCAATAAGGAACCATCCCGGCGTTCGCCCGGAGTGGTCTCGGGAAACCACGGACCGGGAATCGAAGCCGGGTCCTGCCGAGTGCGCCACCTCGCTCGGCGTGTGATGGACGCGATCTCCCTGCTCTTACCGCGTGCAAGCGACGTGCTGGGACGCTGCGGACTCCAGAGGACGCGTCGCCCGGCCTCTGGGAACGTGTCCAGGCTTCGGGGCCGCACACGAAACGTGCGAAAATCAACTCGCAACTTCCACACGAGAGATGAGCAACTGTTTAGCCGATATACTTCGCAAGACTGTGAACTGGTGTGCATTTAAGTGGAACCTTCTGCCACCATGTTAAAAGGGCGGAGACCGATCCTCCTTAAGAGGGCGGTATCACTTTCATATTGCATTTATTTTGTTTCCCCACATTTTCCTATTTTAGGTAACATAGTGACAACGAGGGTTGTCAAGGCATAAGGCAAACATTTAACAGATATTTTTAAATCCACAATATTTTACCCACATAGTTTTTGTTGCAGCTATAACAGTGATAAAGATTTACTAATTTTTAAAGTCTTTTTCCGTCTCACATGAGAAAATACAGACTGAAATGTGTCCATTCTGGTTTCAGGAATTATTTTAAGTAGTTCTGTACGTATGTATTGTGTTTTAATTCCATTGTTAAATCTTATTATTAAGTTATAAAGACATATACATATCCATAAAATGGCGAGTCACCTTGGTTAAGGTGACTCTAGTTGTCATGCGGGTCTAATTGCAAACAGTTGTGTCTGTTATAATTGAAAAAAAAAAACTATCAAATATAATAATGTAAATAATTTTTCAGGACAAACGAAAGCCGTTATATTTTGTTGGCAATTTATAAATTTGGTTATTGAGACATAGACGTGGCCGTTGATAAGAGTCAAAGTCAGCGGAAATCACTGTAAGTAGTCCTCTGTTTACGATGTGTATTGTTATGTAGAACAGTGTTTTTAACTATAACGACAAGGCCGTATCTTCTCCGAACAGATTGCTGTGTTAAAACCATACAGTCATCGCTTAAGATTCTGAGGAAACAGAGCGCCTGCGGATCTTGTTTACGCTTTTTCCATCGCCGTCGTAACGCTTACTCGCGGACATGACCTCGAGAGGCTCCTTAAGGCCCCCGCCTACCTGGAGCTTTTTTTCCGCGTTTGAGGCCGAGAATCGCGGAAGCGATTAGGGTCACACTGCCACGCGTATCAAGTGCGCAATCGCCGCTAAGCGCAAGGCCCTCAACTGGCGTGCAGCGTTCTCGTCGCAGTGCGTGTACCTATGGAACTTTCAGCGGTGACCCTATTGTTGTATTGATGGAAAGTCCGTAGGAAGAAGGAAGATCAGTACAAGGTCTTTGGGTAGTTCTGGATGTATCTGACGCGTATAATTTGAGATAAGCCCGCTTTAAGCCATTCATGAGTGCTCTGAAATGGTGTTTGTAATATGCGCGAAAGCACTCAGCAGCGCTCGTCTGAAACGGGCGCGTCCTTTTCGCAGATCAGTACACTGGACGTTTCGAGACACCATTACTTCAAACGAGTACTCCGGACCCTCTGCGACGTAGTTCGAGCGGACGGAAGTCGGGAGCGTTGACGGGCGAGTGTCTGCGCCGGCGGCCGCACCCCGCTCTATATGCTAATGCCGGCCGGCGTACCTTCGTCTCCATCCCGTGCTTCCTTCCGCGCGCAAAACTGCCGACGACTGTCCGGACACGATACGACACTGAGCTCGTCACCTTGCCGGAGAACGGCCCCAGGCAAGAAGGGCGACGACTGCACAAAGAGCAGGAAACTGCGGGCTTCGTTCACGAAGAACACTGCTCTCAGAAGGACGTCTGAAGCTGTACAACTCATCTTGGCGATGACAACGAACGAACTTCGGGAGCGTGTGTTTAAATACGCACAGCTCTGGGCGCAAAGCGAAGTTCGCGCGTTAGATTTTGAAGAAGCGTTCGTCCTGCTTTGCCAGCCTTGAAATAGCCGAACAGAACATATGCCTGAACATGACACGAGTTACCAACCCTTACTTCAGTTGCAACCAACCGCCCTACGGGAGATGCAGCCAAGAAGCTATAGGAATCGTGCCGCGCATTCATAAACATTGTCGAGGTCAGTGCATAAAAATAGAACAATTAAAAAATATATATACAAGACCAAACAATATAACCGTGTAAAACAGACGACAAAATTACAAAATTCTCTACTTACAGACACATCGCACTCAGAATGTCGATACGTACAGCCCATTAATCAAAGATCAACCAGAAATGTAATAAAACAAGTGATAAAACACCACAAAAAGGGAAATAAAATAAACGTCCAGCAGGAACAATATTCCAACTAAGCTGGTTTCCGGCACAGAGCACGCGGGGGAAAAATACCAACGCAAACGAATAAACGATCAGAACACAAAATCAAGGCATTGTGGTCCATCAAGCAGGAAATACGAAGATCACACAATTAAGAAAGAAAAGCCATCCACCAACAAATGCGATGCAGCACAAACACTATAAGTAAAAGGTCTAAGATTCGTAAACGTATATTAATTATGCAAATTTTTGCTGTAAAGCCGATTCCGAAAATACCTGTTTTAGGCATTTTCACGCCCATAAAAATAATTCTTGGAGTTGAAATGAGCAAATGAAAATTGTCTTTGGGTACGAAAAGTTTCTTAAATTTTTTTTTTCGCATTCAGGCGCCACGGGCAACCTTTTCGAATCGTGTGGTTCGTGCGAAACCCCCGGAAGGCAAACCATGCGCCAGCCAGGTACTTCTCCGGTTGACAAAGGCTTCCTCGGTGTCAGCACTGCGGCGGGCAATGTTTACAAATGGCAAGTTTTATTTAGATTCCTCACTCCGAGCTGGAAGGTCGTGGCGCGCGGCAGTCTTCGCTGCGACCTGGGTGTGTCGTCGCCGTTCGACCACTATCGATAGTCGCGGCGAATCCCCTATTCCTCTCCTCTCCCCCTTCTCCTGTTTGAAAACCGCACTAAACCAACACTCCCATCTCTCACGTATATCCCGTGACACGTTCCCCGACTCCTGTTTCAGCCGGCAATATCCTGTCTGCGCACTCGCCCCCGGCGGTCTTTCCTCCGCTGCTTCACCGCCACCTACCGTGTTCACTTCCCAAACAGAACCTGGCGTCTGGAGGGGCGACTTCCACTACGGCAAGTACACGGTGTGAGGGAACTTTTTGAGGCAGCGCCTAAAAGTTGCTTTCAGTTTAGCTGAACCCCTTCGCAAATTGCCTACATGAAAATTGCCATGTAGCTACCACGTATCCAATAAACACAGTGTCTACATTTTGTATCTCACAAAATTTTACGCCTGAAGCCCCAATAACGTATGTGTGTTTATATATATAACACTAGCTGTGCTCGCGGCTCCGCTCGCGTGGACTACACAATTATTGTTTAGGTTTTTTTTTTTTTTTTAAATAAAGTTGAATTTTACTGAATTAAATGGTAAAAACGCTTATTAGTATTTCTCTGTTACAGATAGATATATGCTACAGCGGAGTTTTTATTCTACACAATTCTTTACTACATGATATTGTTCCATCTTTAACGGTTTAAACAGCGTATTGCAAGAGAGCGCGCTGGCGGCAAACTTTTTTTCCGGCTTGATTCACTATTATCGTCGCTGCTTATTCCTTATGTTACTTTACGTAACAAAATATGTACTAAAACCTGGCCAGATAACATAGATATTAATTAAAATCGGATACGTGGTTCTCGAGTGATAAACGCACTAACAGACATACAGAGATACGTTGAGTTTTATAATATGTATAGATAAAGATGTATGCATATATCCACACAGACATGGACAGAAGTTGTCGTATACAACCATAACAAAGAGAAATTATATATCTTGTGTGCTCCCGGAACAAACAAACATAATTGCACCTCACAGATATAAATGAAATAAATTACACAAATACGTAGATATATTACTATCACTGGTACAACGTTCTTTATGAAATAAAGAGGAAGTCTTTCTCAATGGAGGCATTTCAAGCGAGACAAAATTATTCGTACAATTGGTTTCTTATACAGACACAGCGGGAAGACTAACTCCCCGACACATTCCGTCGCCCACAGCTTCATACCGCATTTCAAACGTGTTGTGTGCTGTGCTTTCTTGGCTAGGCGACGTTGAAATGAGCCACAAGACAAAAGAAACTACTGTGAAAACGAAACAAATAATTGTTTTGTTATTTTGTAAAAATAAATCACATTTTGAAATTGCAAGCATTGTTGTACGGAGTCGTTTCACTACGCAAAGTGTAATCCAGAGATTTAAAGAATTAAAAACTTTAATAAACAGACCAAGATTGGAACTGACCAGAAGGGAAACCGGGAAAGTGGTGAGAATGATCGAGAAAGATGTAAAAGTTACGTCTTCTGCAATATTTGTTTATGTGCAAGAACAATTAGGCAAATAAGTAACACTAAGAACAATAAGATGATTTATCAGTCGTGCAGGACACAGAAAGAGGTCATACACAAACAAAGCGAATCGAAAGAAGAGGTTAGCATTGGCAAAAGATTGTGTATGAAAGGAACAAAACTTCTGGCCCAGGGTTTTGTTCTGGGATGAGAGTAAGTTCACCATTTTACAAAATGATGGCCACAATTTGATATGAAGGAAGCCGAAAATATAACTTGACATCCAGGAACTGCAAAGTACCGTTTACACATAGCGCTGGTGGATTTATGGTCTGGGGTTTCATGGCTGCATCTGATGTAGGGGAACTAGTTTTCATAGAGGGAAATATGGACAGATACGCCTTTATGGACATACCTAAATGTAACTTAAAGAAGATCACTGAGAAAATGGGTGCAGGAACGGATTACTACTTCCAACAAGGTAACGATCCCAAACATACGGCAACAATTATCTTCCCCCACACACCCTGAAAACTCCAGCATAGTCTCCAGATCTCAACCCGATTGAGAATCTATGGAGTGAGCTAAAGAAAATAGTAAGGAAACATTACGTATCCAGTAAACTGCAATTGAAGGAACACACTGTTGCAAGACTGGCTGAACATCAGTGGGGACACAACCAGTAAGAATACGTATTCTAACCCCAGACGGATGAAAGAGGCCATTCGCGGGCACACGAAGTACTAAAAAAACGAAAGCAGCGTTAGTTTTTTTTTAAAGTGTGATTTTGTGTTAGTGTACGAATAGTTTCGTACACTAAAATGCCTCCAGTGTGAAAGACTATGTCTTTATTTTATAAAAAAAGTTATAGGTATGATGGCAATGTTAGTATGAGTTATTTAATGTGTCTGTGAAAAGTAACTACGTTTGTTTGTTCCTGGAGCACACCAAATATAATATTTCTCTTTGTACTTATGACTACGAATACTTCTGTCCATGTATATACACAGGATGATTCTAAAATCATGGGACACACATTGAGGGGTGGTAGAGCTCACTAAAAGAAAAAATTATTGTATAGGAATATATGGGCGGAAGTGACGCGTTGAGGCACAAACACAAAACATAACACATTAACGGAAACATACAATGTTCATTAGCAGCATATTTAACGAGTGATTCCGTACAGAAAATATTAAAACAGTTGCTGGAAATGCATCCACCAACAGTCACGCATGCTTGGCGACCTCTACATATGGCGTGATTGGCTGACAATGGTGGCGTGCGTGAAATACCCGGCGTATTTGAATCTGTTCGCCAATCACTCCACCGACGCTATCAAGCTTGCATTACTGTTGGTGGTAGCAATTTTGAGCAATTATTATAAACATTGCTGTAAAAAGGCATTTAGCGGTGACGTAAATAAACAATGTGTTGCATTTCATGTGTAAATTTTTGTGTTTGTGCCTCAACGCGTCACTTCCGCCCGTATATTCCTATACAATAATTGTTTGTTTTAGTGAGATCTACCACCCCTCAATGTTTGTCCCATGATTTTAGAATCATCCTGTATATAGTTATTATGACTGCTGGGCGGGCTTTAAAAAGTGCTCACTTTACGGTGAATAGCCCGCAAAAGATGTGAACAGCGACTGTCATCATCCAGGAATGGCACATTTTAAGTTTATACAAAAACACTACACATACGTATGAAAGAATGGCTCTCATGAAGACCTGTCAGTTTCAGAAAATCATTGACGTATTTTTGTTTAAAACAAAATTAGTTTGGTGTGCATCTTATCGTCTCTCGGACAATTTTTATTTCCGAACTGATAGCTAGCAAAGTTTGTAGCACGTCACAAAGACGGGAATGGCCTATTTTAAATTAGGAAAGTGCTAAAGTAATTTCATTTACTGCCAGAGTTTTGACATGGAGCACACGTGTTTAAACTTAGCGAGGCGGCGCAGTGGTAACACAGTGGCCTCGCACTCGATAGGACCAGGGTTAGATTCCCGCTTCAGCCATGCGGATAGCGAGCGAGATGGTTCCCTCGTGCTGGGCACGGCCCATTCCTTCCGCGCTCCTGCTCCTCTGAGCAACTTGCTTCGTCGTAACGACCTCGCTGTCGACGAGACGTTACGCCCAAACTACCTACCGACACATATTTAAGCGAAGGGACCATCAATTCCCACGAGCCAAAACAGATAATGCTTTATAATTTAGGGCGAGTATAACAATAATTTTCAAACTCGAAATATAAATTACGGATATTCCTTCAAATTTTTTACAGGTATAGTCCAATCACGGTGACTTCCAACTTTGCTGAAGTTCTACTTCCAGGATATTCCTCCGCCTCATGCAAACAAAGCTTAACTACGTCTAGAAAATTACACCGTAGGGACAACTCACCGCATTCGTGCGCACCGAGTGTAGTAATATTTTGCATAAGAACTATTTCTTACTAGGCGTTACCAACACGCCTATTTTCCCCCTGTTTTTGTTCATATTAATTAAGGACGAAAAACTATAATTTATAGATAAAATATAAACGAAAGTTCGATTTAACTAAAAATAAGGTACGTTTATGTTAACACTAGTGTAAAAAGCTTCTGGAACGCGAAGTATTTAGAAAACAACCAATCACGTCGTACACGGGGAAGTTCTTCAAAGGCTCCACTCACAAAGTGTTAAGAAACCGCGAATTGACTAATACACAAGTTGTAGAAGGCAGTTCCCGTTGATAAGGTCGACCGGAACACACACAAACGCGTGTACATCAGAGTATTAACGGATAAAACTCGTGGCGACCAGCAGCCAGCTAATTTCAGGTGGCGTGTTTCAAATTTTCGCCGCTGCCGTTGAGTGTGAGGGGTGCGGAGGGGAGCAGGGCGCGTCAAGGGCAGTCGAGCAGAACACGGGCGGACCGTCGTGTATCGTCCGCGGTGCAGGTCCGCGACACGGCCCGAACAATTACCGCAGACACATCGCGCCGAACAATTCCACCGCGCCCCACACAATCAGCCGGGGCTTGTACCGCCACTGCCACCCCCCCCTTCCCTTGCGACTGAAATGTAAATAAATAAATACAAACGCGTAGAACATTCGGCGAGACCGCAGACACGGTGCCGGCCAGGAGGTAGCCCGCGAGCGCGCGCAGGAAAGAAACGCCATTATTACTGCTTCTTTTACTAAACGGGCTTCACAATCGAGCGGCGCGACGGGCTTCGGCCAATTAGAACTTCGACGCTGGCGACGGGCGTCTAGAGAGTTGCACGAGCGACGAGGAACAAGAAGGATAACGTTCGTGTACTTCTTGATAAACAAACTGGCGAGAAGCGGAGTTAAGAATTGAAAATATACATAATAAACGGGCTATAGAGATACTAATAGAAGTCCAAATTTATATAGATTTTTCCAAAGCTTAAGAAAACATAAGTATAATATTTTCCGATACCTAATGAGTCGTACATGTTCTAAATGATATAGCATTCATTGCAGAAACTTTTCTTAAACCGCACCATAGATTTAGCATATGTGGACGTACCATTTACAGAACAGACCGTCCCACTCACGGAGCTGGAACAGCAATATTAATTATGGGTGGAATAAATCATCACCCAGCTAATATCACAGGGCTTACGCACGTAGGCGCCACTAGCATAAATGTACGCAAAAACAACACGCACGTCTGCATGAGCGCGGCATACAAAGCAGCAAATACACCTTTACTTAGACAGGACCTCGAGAAATTAATGGAGTTCGAAAGGGAATTTTTCATTGCAGGGGATTTAAACGGTAAACATACTGACTGGGGCTGTAGGATAACAAATGCCAATGGCAGAGTTTTAAACACAGATGCATCTAATAATAATGACGTTATTTTCGCGCCAGACACACTAACATGTTTCCCGGACTCAGCAGGCGCGCCTGATATTGAGATATAGCACTCAGTAATATTGCAGGCACAAATATTAATATAGAAACAATTAATGAATTAGTTTCAGGTCACCTCCCAGTTTTAACAAATAGACAATTCGATGCCATTTTCAACAATAATATTCTCAGCCAAAAACGTAGAACAACAGACTCGGAGCGTTTTCAGGAGAAGCTTACAGGAGCATTTGAACAGCCGTCAGTCATAAACGAAGTTAGTGACATTGATCCACACATAAAACTCTTTACAGACACTGTAGCAGATACCCAACCTAAATACACGAAATTTATAAATAAAAGACAATACACGAGGCAAATTTATACTGATATTAATTATTTCATTACTTTAAAATACAGGCGCGCAATCAGGCCCAGAGAACATGAACTTCCCTGGCTATGACTGAATACAATAGATTAAAAGCCCTCATTAGACGTAAAGTTAAAGAACAGAAAATCAATAAATTTGGAATTATTGTTAATGAGGTCGCTAACCCCCCCCCCCCTCCGAAATGTGGAAACTCACACGAGCACTCCGCGGTTGAAATAAACATATTTCCACCCCAGATATAATCACAGATACAGGGATTAAATATACTTCAGAGGATAAAGCAAATGCCATCGCGGACATTTTAGAAAAATAATTTTCCCCAAATGAAGACGTAAATGACAAGACAATTCACACGAGAAATTACAGCACAAGTAAATAATTACTGACAGTAAGGAATATACGCAGTACAAGAGAAAATTACACTTTTGGAACTTATTAAAATAATTAAAACCCAGCCTCACAATAAAGCAGGAGGTGCAGACAAAATAAATTACGAAACACTTGAAAAACCTCCCCCCTAGAAGCATTACAGTATTTAATAGTTATATTCAATGCCATTTTAACACAAAGTATATCCAGACCTGGGGGTTTTGGATAGTTTCCCCTGGTTTGATGTTACTAATCCTGGTTTATTTTTGCAGTTTCCTTTTGGAGTTCCAATACCGCCCTTTCTGCAGAAGAGCATTGTTTAACGCTGGAATGCATGTATTCCATTTTACTGTTCCTGTTATTGCTTCTTGTTAAGGGTCATACTGTTAATAAAAAGCATATAAAATCAATCAAATTTCAATACCCAGACCTTTGGTAAAGAGCCAGAGTAATCACTATACCCAAGCCGGAAAAGAACTCTGCACTCCCGCAAAACAGACGTCCAATTAGTTTACTAAATAGTATAAGCAAAATATTTGAAGGAAAAAAAAAAACCACTAAAGGCTCTAAAAGCACGCCGATGAACACAATATAATCCCCGATTTTCGATTTGGTTTCACAGCACGTCATTCCACAGATCACCAACTTTTAAAAATCGTTGAACAATCCACCGATGGTTTTAATGACAAAACAAAAGCTTTCAAACGCATCACAATGCTGGAGGCGGAAAAGGCATTTGACAAGCTCTGGATTCCGGGCTCAATACAAAAACTTGTTAGCTTTAATTTCCCTGATGCGTACATTTGTCTAGTGGCCCACTATTTGTGGAATCGAAAGTTTTACATGGCGTTAGATGTGTCGAAATCAACAACTAGAAAATTAAGGGCGGGTGTACCGCAGGGCTCTCCCCCTCACCCCTTTCTTTTACAGCACATATACAGCTGATATCCCACATGCGGACGCGTATGTACAAATGCACGCAGACGACACGGCTATAACTTAAAATATGCTCTAGTAGGCGTGGCAAAGACAGCTCACCGTATTATAAAGATGGTACACTCGCTGGCGAATTAAAATAAATGCTGCAAAATCAACCAACTTAATTATTACAAAAAAAACGCATACAGCCTGATAGGGAACGTAAAATATTTTATACTAACATTCCAAATGACAAATCTGCTAAATATTTAGGGCTAACTTTAGACATATCACTTACATGGGCAGAACACATTAAATTAATCATCAATATAGAAACAGGAAATTCAATAAGTTTATGTTTATATCCAATGCTTAAAGCTCCTGGATTCCCTCGTACGAAAAAGCTACAACTCTTTAAGCAAATCATTAGGCCCCTAATACTATGTGGCTGTGAAATATGGGGTAACGCCGCCCCAACACTACAGAAAGTACAAATAACACAGAATAAACTCTTTAGAGCATTATCGGATTTTAAAAATGGACTATATTAAAGAAGTAATAATATCTAGGAATAAAAATCTTTATGAAAGTCTCAGTGTGATGACTCCCTTATAAATGAAATGCCTGAATACCACCCACTAGAGACACGGAAATATAAAAAACCGATATTATCTTAACATCTTAGCCGTGAACGCTAGCATCACCCACACATAAATAAATGGGGTTAATTAACATTCATAACTCACCACACTTCATAAAACTCACCCCCCCCCCCGTGTGCGCAGGTTGCATGCGAAATTAATTAGCACGCTTGCACACAACAGACCAACGTGTCAGACAGACATCACGACACGGACAATCACTCCAGCCGAGAGGCTGGAGGGAAGCTTCACTCCCCCGCCGAACAAAAAAAAAAAAACACGTAATTTCAATTTAAAATAGGCAAAGCCAATAAACAGCCTTAATACGGGTCCGGCGCCCAACAAAACACAGCTACACGACGCCCCGCCTCCGACCCAGTGATTTGAGTATGTGTCGGGGTGCATTTGTTTTACAAACATCCTGTGAGTTATGGGATTCTAGGCTCCCGGTCTCACGACACCAAGTCCCCCCGGCTGCGAATAAAGCTCACTTCACTACACCTCACCACACTGTGCGGACACGCACAGCTCCTAACACACACACAGTGTCCTCCCACGACACTCATACTTACGCCCTGCCGAGGCAGTTCATGCGGGTGCACTGGCAGACAGTTTCGCCCCACTCTGACATCAGGAATCCAGGCACATATGGGAGGTCAGGACTGGGTTAGGGGGCATTAGTTTTAAGTTCTTCTTTAGTTAAAAAAATTAAAAAAACTTGCAAAGAAGTATAAAAAATTTAAAACCAAAATTACAAAAGAAAAACAAAAACAAAAAAAAATAGAAAAAGTCTTTAAAAATTAAAGAAAACATAGATTCAAGGCTGCAAGGCCGGTTTTCTAGTTTTAAGGAAAATCTACAAATGACGCCCTTCGGGAGGCTGATGTAGATACACCAACTACACTGGTTAACCATAGTTTTGACCACGACTGGCAACGGTCCTGGTACATTGGGTGCTAGAAAAGTGTACTAATAACATGCAACTTTTTTTACAAACGCCACGCGATGAAATGACAGGAGACTAAGTGCGGGCCGGACCCTGACTTGCAGTACCGTAAGGGCTGATGATGAAGATGAGCAGCGACTCGGGTTGTAGGGACTCACCGACGCACTGCACGCGAGTTACTAGCCACTTGCAAACAACACTACAACATGTTCTACAGACATCACGGCACCACAACACTCCAGTCGGGAGACTGGTGGGGAGCTTCAATCCCTCGCCGATAACACCTACACGTAAATGTATTAAGATAGAAACATTGGTTACGGGGCCCGGAGCCCTGATAAAACACAAACACGGCAGCCCACCGCCGACTCGATGATTCAACCCAAGTCTGTCGGGCTACATTTTTGTTGCAAACCCACTAACCGAGGCATGGGAACTTCGGTTGCTGGTCCCGTGACAGCGCGGCCTTCCGGGGGCATGTGAGAGATCGGAGTCTGTCCTCAATTGGTCAGGTACTGTTCCCTGATGACGTCAGCTGCGACGGTCTGCCGAAAAACGCCGGAGAAGAAATCCTCGACGCGGTTCAAAACCCAGAAGTGTAGAAATTGTCGAGAACGGCCGCGAAAGCCTGCGAACTAATTTAGATAAGTAACATTGGGAGTGTTGGCGTCTCATTTCAACAACTAGCACTTTGCCGGTCCTTACTTACCGTTATATTTTTTTTGGGAACAGTTAACGAAAATTCCTTCACACGCAAGCGAATCAGCGCGTTCATCGTGTAAGAACTGCTATAAAACGCACGTTACTCGTGGATTATTGCCTCCAGTGGCCGGGTGTAGGCTCAGCACACGGCTCGTCCCCGGGGACGTGCAGGAGTTCCACCTGCACGCGAGGCGCGAGCACAGCTTGGATCACTCGGCAGTCGTCGCCGCCATGACAGACGCCAGTCGACAGGCGGAGGAAGACGCAACTCAATTCAAGTCACACGGCGGCGAAGTTGAGGGGAACGGATGACGCCGCTGCATAATTTGCCACGTTCTCTAGCGAAGCGCATCTGTTCACTTACACGCGCGGAACACGGGCGCGTCTACCATCGGCTTTCCGTAATCCAGTTTCGCAGTTATGCAGGTAGCTAGTTTCTGTATCAGCCCGAGAGTGTTTTGCAGTCCGGCATAGCGCGGGGGAAAACACTAGTTTCATCTGAGATCTCTTAACGAGGAGAGTTGGACGCAAATTGATTTATATATTTGCTGTCATTGCTGATATTCAAGACACATTTTTGAAAATGTGACTAACTTTAAAGCAGATTGTATCTTTTAATTATATTTCAAAGACGATTATCTTTTGACTTATTGTACTCTTCTCACCTTTTTTTTAGTAACTCTCAGAAGGATATTAATAATTAATTCTCATTTATTACACATGGTAAACAAATAAAGATTCTTCACTGATACTACAGTTATTCAATCACGTGTTGAAGAAGACACTTCAATAATGAATGCCGAATACATTTTATGACTCAAAACCTGGTAACACCACATTTGATCTCTCCCTTAACGTGAGGCATAAATCAACGCTAACTGACACCCAGCATGGAAAACCACAGAAAGGGCCATCCCATGTAGCTATTTTTGCCAACTTCGCGAAGCAATATGTTGCTGGGATGAGTCACTCCCGCCTACCTATTTCTTACGTTGCAAAGCTACCAATCTCGCTGCGGCTCAAGATAACATGCTGAAAGTATGCATTACCCTGGTAAGACATTTGTTCACAAAGTGGGCGAGTTTTCTCTAACCCACAATAGATCTAATAGGAGGGTCGGAGGTCCTAGGTAGGGATGGGACCTAGGTGCGTCTCAGGGCTGAGCGCCTTCACCTAGGCATGCTGGGAAGATTCTAACTACCACAAGGGCATATGCTCGCGGCTTTACTGGGATTGGGCAAACATGGCCGAGATTGGAGCCATTGTTACCCCCCACGCTGACCTAAACTGAACTACAAAAGGAGACCCTAGGGTGAGGGGAGCTGGAAAACCGGCATAGGCACCGTAACAACACATCGACAAAACATAATTGCAAAACTGCATGCAAGTCATGAAGTCGAAAAAGAGTTGCACTAGAACAGAGGATGGGGAAGGGTAATATTTTTGAAAATGTGTTTGAAACACTACTAGAAGATAAATATTGGTAAAAGACGCGGAGGGAGGTGGGGGGAGAAGGGCAAGTTGCCAAATGTATAGTATTGCTGTTTCTAAGTTTTTCAACGCCGGCTACCAAGTTATGTAAACTTCAGTCAAATTTATCATTAACTCATGTCTCGCGCACACTTAAGAGTCCTATGTACCTAAAGCTGTTACGGCCATCGAGGCACAGAAGCGAGGGAGCAATAAGGGCGACACCAACCGGGATACCTGTAGCCCCGGCGAATCTACACGCAAGGTCTTCAAATGGCGTGCAGTGGTACCGCGGCAACTATGCGCCTTCAAGCGGCGACCCTTATCACATTACTAGCGCAAAGTCTGTAGCAAAGTCCAGTACATGTTCCTACACGAGGTTTGATTGTTTCCGATTAGTATACTTTGTGATAAGGCAGTTTTCAGCTATGAAAGAGAGTTTGTAATGTGCGTGGTGACTTGAAAGTAGTCTTCGTACCTCGTCCCAAGTGTATTTTCTATTCGTAGATGAGCACATGAGAATCACGTTTAATAGTTTTGTGGGAAAAAAACGTGTATTTCAAACAATCTACAATGCAGTTCATGTTCCAGGCACACAGTCGTTTTCACTAGGTTACAGTACAGCTACAAAATATGTTTATTTATGTGACTAAAAACTATCATCCTTGGGGTTAATGGATACCTACTTTAAGAATTTAGCCGCGCATAAAAACATTACTCTTATGCATGAGGCGGTTGTCTGCATCCAGACAGAACCATGATTCGTCGCTGAACACCTCTCGTTGCCAATCCGCAAGCTGCCATGCTGCCCGTCCCCGGCAAAAGGTCACCCCGCTCTGATAGCCGCCTGGACATAGCTAGTACTGGTGGACACAGGCGTATCCTCAGCTGCCGTAACATGCCCCTGGATGGTATGCAGCCACGCCCGAGGAGTGATCACAGCTTGTCGGACGATGAAATGATCCCCCCTGCTTGTGAACATGAGCCTTCTCGACGGTTGTGTGTACCTCCCTGATGCCACTGCGTCCAGCACATACTCACAGAGTAGATGAAACGATTCAGGTAGCGAGTGATGAACAGAAACATCCTACTTGCCTTTCGGAGGCCGATGGTGCGGCCTTTCTCAAACCATCCTGGGCAAAGGCTTGTCGAATGCGCCGTCGAAGCATGCTGTGAGCTGTCCACTGAACTTGGCTCTGCTACTAAGACCTAAGACCTTATTCGGTGCCTTGCAGCTGTGAATGCTGGAGGGGCACTATGGTCCCCGCTGGCACATCCGCGCAAGCAAACCGCATTAAACTCAAATGGGACACATGTCGGGCTATGCCGATACTGTATGGCAACCGTCCTTGTACTCGCGCGATTCATGGTAATCAATATTTTTTTGCAAATGAGTGTAGTTTCTCACATGCCGCAGATTAGAGAAGTTGCGTTTCTCTGAACAGTTGGTCAGTGAAGCACCAAGCATTATTCTGAGTGGTATGCTTATATATTGATACACTTAAAATTTAAAAAAAAAAAACTCCTTGATGTATAAATTTGCATAATTCTGTTATATTTCCATTTCCTTCCATCTTCAGACACTCTCTGTACCTTCTATGGATACCTGAAGATCATTCTCGTAATAAGAAGCTATAAAATGCACACTGCATTTGCAGTTATTTGCTAAGTGTATTGATAATATCTTTATACATTCCAACACGAAAATTTTCTGGAGGTAGCGGTAGTGTAGTGGTCAGACAACTCACCTCCCACCAAAGCGAACCGGGTTCGATTCCCGACGGGGTCGTTCCCGGAATCGTGCTGGACGATGTCGCTGGTCGACGGGTTTTCTCGGGGATCTTCAGTTTCTCCCGCACTTGCATTCCGGCACTTCTCCATACTCACCTCGCTTCATCCCTATCGGCTCTTAAGACCACGATATTCAGAGCCGCCCAAATCTCTCCACTCCATTCTCCACGAAAATGATCTGATCCTGTCGTGGGGATTAGCTCTCCGTCCTTAGTCTTGCCAAACTTAATAGTGCGCTTTCCCCCTCATTTGAACAAATTAGTATATTTTTAAGCCGCCGAAGGACTTTTAAGACGTTCATAACGGTAAAATATTTCTGTTTCTCCTAAATTTGCAACGAAGTATTGCAGAAAACTTTGTTAATAACGACTTGCCCTAAAATCAATGTTTACTGGCTGCAGTTTGGTGCTAACACGATTGAATATGTGCTTTTAAAGTTTCTTTCTGAGAGTTTAAATGAAACGAAGGTAAATTTAAATACGATAAATATTTTTTAAATATATATGAATGGGCCTGTTTATGAGATAGCGATGTTTAAAAGCTGTCCTCGACACTGGTGAGAATAGAGTGGCGTGCAGGTGGAGGAGAGGAGTATAACAGTGGGAGAAACGGGAATACCCTGAGAACCTACCAGCCAGCGGCAACGTCCACCAATTTCCCCACATGCTAACATACAGTGTTGACCCCGCCTTAGTGGAAGGTGAATGATCTAGCCACTACACCACTGCATCCTCGGAATTTTTTTGTAAAACTAAATTTACAAAAATTCAAGGTCACCATTTCACCAAATAATTTTGAAATTACTATAAGCAACGGTAAGCAAATGTTGGGGACACGCTCAGACAAGTAGAAGACAGTTTACCACACCTTCATTCTGCGCGGACCACTTTCCTCTGTCATTATAATCAACAGCTATTTGGACACCAGGTAAACTGCCAGTGACAGCATTTTTCGAACATTTTTCACCAATACTGGTATTTCAATTATATCTAGAATTCACGTCAATAAGCATTTTCCTTTAAGTGAAATGCTGTGTTTTAAGTTAACTAGGCAATTAAAGATTTTTACGACAGTAAAATAAAATTTATCTAAATTCTTATTATTTATTATGTACTAAATATTAGTGCCAATTTGCAGTCAAGTGTAGTAATTTCCATTTTAATATCTGGCCGCACGCAGATACTTCGCACGCCGCAATCAGTTTTCAGCATCAGTAAAACCCGTTAATCACAAATCACACATCCCGCACCTTTGTGTTGCAATAAATGAAATTTTGGTTGGAACTGAAAACAAACTTCTACCACTCGTCAGCTGCTAGAGGAAGGAAACTTGAAAACAAGAAAGACAAGGAACATCTACTAGAAAGTCTGATGCTACATTTACACCACTTTCTGTTCCCTGATAGATATACGCTGGAAGCTGGAACTGCTGGGCGCTGAGGTAACAAGGACAATGTCATAAAACAATTGACTCCCAAACATTTACCAGTCACGTTAATTGTATTAATTTTACAATTGAAATACATTTTATGCTATCACCCAGCTATAAAAATAACACTGAAACATATTATTTTGCTGTTTTGCCTGTCATGTCATGCCGCCCCCTAAAAAAAGTGTCGCTCTAGGCCCGGGCCTAGTCGGCCCTGATATTACCGCTAAATTATTTATGTTATAACTAAATTCAAGACAAGATTATTCAAATGAGAATAATTTGAACTCTCTTCGCGTTTAAGAAGTTTGTTTCTGGGCGTGAGTTTACAGTTGATAGGAAAATACCAGATTCCAGTTTATACGACCTAAATAAACACCGCAAATACAACGTGAAATCTGTCCTGTATAACGCCATCGAGATAAATGAGATATACTCGTAAGCCGGCTCGCCATGCCCTGGTTGTCCCGAATTCGCTCTATCGCTTCGAAAGAAAACACAAGAAGACAAAAAGAACGGCAGGAAAAAACCAGCAATATTCGGAGCACAACACAAAAGCTTTCTGCTTTTCCAATCTGAACTAAACGGCCGTGATTCAAAACGTCTCTATATCTTGTGATGGTCTCGTTTCAAAGCCGAGCTTTCTCTGTATGCCACTCAAAGAAATACATCTTCAAAATAAAATCAATATTGTCTCAGGAGCGGCAAGCACTTTACCTCCAACTGCACAGTACGAAGGAGATGGATTTTAGTGAAGAATATTCACGGTTATTTAATCACTTCTGAAATCAACCCTTGAGAATTGTCACTGCCCCTACCTGCATATATTTTAACAGGTATACTGATTGTGACGCTCTCAGTAAAGTTGGTGAATGTGTAAAAATAAGCAAATATGTAAAAGTCCTTTTTAATAATGTTACAGTTTCACATGGCTGACGCACGAATAAAGTATTCAGGTTCATCGCTGTGTTAACTGTACATATGGCGGAAGAATACACAATGCGCATACAAGTAGATCTTAAGCAGGGCTNTAAGAAGTTTGTTTCTGGGCGTGAGTTTACAGTTGATAGGAAAATACCAGATTCCAGTTTATACGACCTAAATAAGCACCGCAAATACAACGTGAAATCTGGGTTCTCTTCTGTCCTGTATAACGCCATCGAGATAAATGAGATATACTCGTAAGCCGGCTAGCCATGCCCTGGTTGTCCCGAATTCGCTCTATCGCTTCGAAAGAAAACACAAGAAGACAAAAAGAACGGCAGGAAAAAACCAGCAATATTCGGAGCACAACACAAAAGCTTTCTGCTTTTCCAATCTGAACTAAACGGCCGTGATTCAAAACGTCTCTATATCTTGTGATGGTCTCGTTTCAAAGCCGAGCTTTCTCTGTATGCCACTCAAAGAAATACATCTTCAAAATAAAATCAATATTGTCTCAGGAGCGGCAAGCACTTTACCTCCAACTGCACAGTACGAAGGAGATGGATTTTAGTGAAGAATCTTCGCGGTTATTTAATCACTTCTGAAATCAACCCTTGAGAATTGTCACTACCCCTACCTGCATATATTTTAACAGGTATACTGATTGTCACGCTCCCAGTAAAGTCGGCGAATGTGTAAAAATAAGCAAATATGTAAAACTCCTTTTTAATAATTTTACAGTTTCACATGACTGACGCACGAATAAAGTATTAAGGTTCATCGCTGTGTTAACTGTACATATGGCGGAAGAATACACAATGCGCATACAAGTAGATCTTAAGCAGGGCTNAGGTTCATCGCTGTGTTAACTGTACATATGGCGGAAGAATACACAATGCGCATACAAGTAGATCTTAAGCAGGGCTTTCAAAAGTCCTCAGGTCACCGCGAACAGCCTTCATAAAAACAAAAATCAAACAACAGAAATTATATAAAATTAAAGCTTTGGAAATGAGACAGAAACATGCCTGTGCAAATTATAATATATGGTGGGAACTAGAAACAACCAGAGTTACAATACTGACAGCAACAGGATATATTTGCAGTCACTGAGTGGTATTTTCTTGTAATACAGTTCTAGCTATAACGTTCTTTGGTGCGTACAAACGCATTCAAACTGAGAGTAACGTCCAACAGGATTAGTGTAACAACACGTTTTTAACAAGTGGCAGATAAATACATTTAATACTCTGTTGAAACAAACCACGTACAAGTGATATCTGAGATTCAGTTCAGAGGTCGCCCAGACACGTCATTTTGATTTCGAATGACTATATAGTAGGTTCACGAATGGAAGAGACTTTCTTGAAGCCCTGCTAAAGATCTACCTTCAAGCCCATTTCGTATCCTTCCGCCAAAGATAAACAAACATTGTCATGTGGCAGTCACATGGCAATGTTTGCATTCAACTGTGTGTGTGTGTGTACATGTGTTCGTACATGCACGTACCCATTATAAAAGTCATGTATATATTATTAATGGATATTCCACAAGCGTAAAGTTTCTAATCTTGAGAATTTCACACAAAATAATATGCGATGCCAGCGAAAAACATTTCATTCTATAAACCCAAAATGCGAGTATTTTGATGAATCGATAGTTGCTGTCTATTTACAATTTATGACTACAGTTGTGAACCGGCTGTTGTCATAAATGTCTAGATGAGAACCTCAGCAGGAAGCTCTAAGGCAAAAATGTTTTCCTTGACGGATTTGATGATAAGATATGCAAGCTTTACGCGTAAATGAAAGTCGTGAGGGGTGGGGAGGGGGTTGATAGCGGGCGCGGTTGCTCCCGCTTATGTAAAAGAACGCCATATCAAAGTGTAGAAATATGTCATAAATGCATCAATAATTTGGAACTCGAAATTTCGCTCTTCTTCTGACTAGGGAAGAGCAGCGATGAACCCCCCTCCCCCCAAGACTCCTTCTCTCTCGACTGAATCGGATTTTATTTATCTACTGCTATAAAAATTAGCATTAACTCTCGTGGAGGGTTCTTACTTATGCGCCCACCTCAGGAGCAGGCGCCCTCTAGAGGCTGATTACCAATCCAAATTCTACAACCTCCGCACACTAACGGTTTAACGCAGTGTTATTTATCTACCTTCTTTTGGCGACCCACGTGGTAGAGGCAGCTACGCTTCTTCCTTCGAATTAGACTTCGGGTAAGACACCCGGAGACACCAGTAGGCAATAGACCTAGTAACAAAAGTACTTCCTCCACGGTCGGACCATATTTCTTCTCGGCGATTTTTTTCAAGCCAATACCTAATTGCCTCTTCCAAGAGGCTTGCAAATAAAACAATAACAGCAAGCGTTAGCATCTGAGACTGGATGTTCTTCCAGCAGTCATAGCATTTGTTTTCCAAACTACATTAAATGATAGACAAACTTTTACTTTTTCAGTGTAAAGATGTTTTTATAAATAAGGAAACGTTGTGAGAAATTGTTATAATAACTATATTTACACCATGTCCACTTTGTCGAATGATGAAAATACAGCGATACCTGTTTTTATCGTGAAATAATACACCCCGTTCGCAAAGCCCGTGAAATAATTTAAACAGTTGCTAAGTATTGTATTGTAAACAAGTCACATTCTGTGAATTCGAAAAAAAAAACATGTTTAATTTGTTATTACAGTGTCCTATTTAGTACTGATAATCTGTACGTATAGATTTCTTATCGAAGTTCTTTCAATTTCCAGTAATGTGTATTTTTATTTTCAGTGAGACATCTTATTATTTTACAAAAACTTCCATGGTTTTGAAAATTACTCAAAGTGAATTCATGTAACTTCCAAATATAAGAATTTTATATATTTCCAGCATTTCTCAGCTTCCTATTGTTTCATTTGACGCTAGTATTTTGGTTGCCCACAAAACGCTACAACTAGTTCGTAAAGATCGTACAGTAAAACACGATGTAAAGTGTTCAGTGATGTTATTCCCAATTAGCTTAGAAAAGTGTTACTTACTTCCTCGCACCGAATTAGGCGAATATGGTACATAATATTGTTTTTTATGTTATAAATAGCGTCAAATAGTTCTCAAGGTTTTTTTTTATGATTTTTGGCGCGGACAACTAGCCTACATTTCGAACCACTGTGCAAAGCCCTTTAGACATTACCTAAAAAAAAAAAAAAAAAAAAAAAAAAGCTATTTTGTAAAGATGTCTGCGGTGGAAATACAAGGAAAAGCCGAGGACAATACTGGCACATGTCTAAAATGCGACATAGTCCCTTTGCACAAAGTTATGATCTAAAGCACGACCTTCTCACAGTGTTAGAATACGGCGCTCGACAGCAATTATGTCAAGAAGTTACTTTCGATTTTGCGTAATTAAAACACGCTGCAATGCAACTGGCGATTCGCAGAAACAACGGCATTGGCAAAGTCACGATCACGCGACGGGTGGTATGTTTTGCGTCAGGTACGAATTTGAGTTTGGCTCGCAATTGGAAGTGGCATGCGAATCAACCTACATTCCCCAACTATTTTTTTGCTGAAAAATTTTATTAAGATGATTCACGCGGCGTGGTTTATTTTTACAAAACAATTATAGGAGTTATTAAAATTTAAATCATAAGAGAAAGCCAGGAAAAACATAATCAAAATAATTACGTACAGAAGAAATGGACTGTAGGAAAACTTTTAACATTAAATATCGCTGATTGGGTTTCCATTTGAGTTAGTTCTTTTTTGCACAACTACGTACAACTGGCAGTTACTTCAGTCTCCACCACCTGAGGGCGAACTGGAGCTTCCCGCCCAATGGCAGGTCGATACGCGCAGCTACCAACACAACTACAGACGGCACTGTCCTGAATTGACGCCAGGAGGGGAGCCGAGGTTGGCTAGCCTGGGATGTAGCCGGTGGGCACTGCGTTGATCGAGAGTATATCGATCCCTCGCCACCGGCGGGACACAAGTACGGCATGGCCACAGAATACAGAAGTACAACAGCTGTCTGCACCGTGGTGTGAAAATGGGGTAGAGTGATCACGCCAGATGCGCAGTAGCCAGTCTCCGTGTCCCAACGACGGACTGCTTTTCTGTGCGAACACGACTGCCGTAAACGACGTGGATAGGATTTGAGATTAGAACATTATTTGGCAAACAAGAGCTTTGAGATATTTGTACACTTCCTCTAATCAATTGGTAATGAAGTCTGATTAAATTTAAACTAGTAAAAGTATTTTATTCGTATAAAAGCGCTTGTAGGTGAGGAGAGAAGGGCGAGTGAGGAGAGAAGGGTGAGTGAAGAGATTTGAGAGGTTCTTAACATCGAACTCTTGAGAACTGATGAGGCTGGAGCCAGGTGAGTATGGAGCGGAGCCGGAATGCAAGTGCAGGGGAAAACGGGAGATCCTCGAGGAAACCCGCCGACCAGTGACATTGTGCGGCACGATTCCCCACATGCGAAAATCCAGGAGCGACCCCGCCTGGAATCGAACCCTGTTGACCTTGGCGGCAGGCGAGTAGTCTAACCATTACATCACTGCGGCCCCGTTGTCTTTTGAAAATTATGATATAAACAAACAACGTCCATCGCTGCTGGCCATGCGACTGACAGTTGTGTTGGTGTGGGGGTATGTCAGTGTTGGGTTCACGCGCAGAAGTAGAAAAAAATCTATATATATTATCTTTAGTCTGTGGTTGGTAAGGCCACCTCCAGCCGCACACGCTAGCAAAATGGCGTCGCCGGCCAGTGACATGCCGGAAAGCCGCTCGCCAATCAGCTGGCAGCCGAACCAATAGGGAGTGTTTCGCGGCACGCAATAAATAGCCAGTCAGACAAAAGGCCGACTTCCGCAGCCTCGCGCAGCCAATCAAATTAACCGCCACTCCGCTTCACTTCTGTGTGCTTCCCTATTGTGCGAGGGGGCCGCGGTGGTATAGTGGTCAGACTAATCGCCTCCCACTTGGACGAAGTCTCAGTATATTTTAATTATACTGTCAACTAAAAAGTAAGAAAAGTAAATAAATCTTAATACTTCTCGAACTGAGTTCAATTCCCGGCGAGGTCGCTGCCCGGATTCTCACATGTGGGAATAGTGCAGGACTATGCCGCTAGCCAGCGGGTTTTCTCGGGGATATCCCGTTCCTCCTACTTGCATTCCGGCGCTGCTCCTTACTTATAGGCTGTTCATGATAAAGTGAGCACTTTTGAGGCACTAGTTACTTTTTTCTTGCAGTCATTTTTTATCCTTTAACCCCCTTTTTGAATAAATATTGCAATGTTTGTAATGAACACAGTGTGTATATTCTACGGCACTATAAAGTTAACGTCTAAAGATAAAATAATGTATATTTATTGACTATTATTCCAAATGAGAGGACTTTCAAAAGTGTTCACTTTACCGTGAATAGCTTATACCTCACATCATCCTTATCGGCTCTCAATACCTCGATATTAAGAGCCATCCAAATCTGGGGCATAACCTCTTGACAATAGCCTACGACAGCAAGTTTGTCATTAAAGAAATCAATAAAAATAATAACTATACATCTTATGTACTACTTAAGAACCACAATGATTCCTCAGGAAATCACACGCCTTTGAACCTGCGCAGTGAACCAAACAGAACCACGATAGTTTATTGAAAACATTCGATAAGGTATTTAATTTGGATCACTGTCTGGATAACGTTAAACTCAGGAAGATGTGTAACCCGCCCAAAACCTGTTACTGTCGCCAAACACTATGGCATGGAAATACTAAAGGCTGACATCTTTATGAGACATTACATTTCGCGAGGACGAATTGCATTTTTTTTTAAATATAAAAGCGGCTTCCCTAGTTGTCATACGGGTATAACTAATTAAAAAAAAACAAACTATGGAATATTTTTACGTAATGTTTTTTGGACAGAAATTACAGTCGATATTTTGGTGCCAAATTATACATTTGGTTACTACAACACAAATGCGGTCTTTGGAAAGTGTCAAAGTCAGAGAAAATCGCTGTAAGCAGCCCTAAGTAGGATGTTTATTCTTCTGTAACACAGTGTTTTGAAGTATAGCAGCAAGAACAGATTACTGTATTACAACCCTATATATAGCCACCGCGTGCAATTCTGAAGAAACAGAACATACGCGAAGCTTGTTTATATCCTTTTTTTCTTTTTCATCTGCGACACAGTGCTTCCTTAGGGCCGGGCGTGACCTTGAGATGTTAAAAAAAAATGTCTCGCCAGTCCAACTGAAGCATACACTTGTCGGGGAGTGTGGAACGCCCGCAGTTATGCAACACTCGTTACATCCGAGGCAACCGGGAGTTCTACAACAGGCGCGCGCGTGTTACGTGCTTTCGAGGAAACTGAGAGGTGTTTCGCATGTTGTCCACTTGCAGGATATCCACGTCTTTGGTAATAATTTGACGCACGAATACCTCAAAAAAACTACGAGAGTGCGTGACACGATACCCGGGAAACTTCTTTCGTAAATTGTGACATGCTAATAAAACCGTAGTTAAAAATTGAATTTTGCTTTCACGGCAGTAAACTTAGTGCAAACGAAAAAAAAAAAAAAAAAAAAAAAAAAAAAAAAAAAAAAAAAAGATTCNTTTCTTCGATTACACATTACCAGAAATCAGTGGTCTAATTAAAATACTGTCTGTGATATTTGCTATCAACTCTTGTCTTAGTTCCACACTCAAGAGCACCTACCACCCTAGGAATTAATTTAGATTTTAATTTGTATTACAAATCAAAATAGCCCTTTATTTCTGTGAAGAATCTGCAGCATCCATAACTTGTCAATATATTACTAAATTACACCAAGTAAGATCGACAATAACACGGGGAAGAGTGCAAAACAGCAAAGCGGTAAGAGGTCTCACGACTATACCTCGATTGCAATAATTTTATATGACGTATTATTGGCATTACTTGGCATAAATATTCCAATATTCCACTCAGAATGTATTTCAATATTCCACTCAGAATGAATTTCAATATTCCACTCCGAATGGATTTCGATTCCGTCATTGTAGCCGACTATGGTAATAAAAAAATAATCAGAGAAAAAAGAAGTCTAAATATTAGCGTCATTCATGAAGGCATCATAACTTTTAGATCAATTACATTTACCNAATCAGAGAAAAAAGAAGTCTAAATATTAGCGTCATTCATGAAGGCATCATAACTTTTAGATCAATTACATTTACCCATAAATACACCGCTTCCACAGAATGGCTGACAACACCTCGGTTTCTCGCAGAAATACGCCAGCGGCCCAGGATGTCTCTGAAGGAGATTAGTAAATACATTTTTGGCCGGAATTACAACATAAATTCAAAAGCACGCAGTTGATTTTTTTTTTAATTCGCTTGCGGACTTTGTTTGGTGATGTATGCAGCATCTAGGCACGCCTATTTTTTTTTGTTTCCAGTTATCTCTGACGTATGTACCACACGACCTCTCGTCATAACTTTTTTTATGGCTTCACATCCATATCACGAATACTTTCGTAACGAGATTACAGTTTTATTTTACTCTGTGCCTACTATTTTTAACGTCGACTTTTGCGCGTGTATATCTAACAGAACGACGGTTAATGGGCTGAACGAGATTTGTTTAATCTTGCGTGTTACCTACACACAATGCACCGCTTTGCTGTTAATCACCATGGACGACTGACAACTCTACTAACTATCAGAACAGTAACTCCTGTGCTTTAAGGGCGATGTTCACAAATAATGTCATTATTTCATATGTTTTCGAAATACTGTTCAACTTGTAGACATTCCCAGAAATACTATTTCCTCGCATAAAAATTAGATAACATATTTTTTTGCAAAATTTCATGTAAAAATTACAATTTTACAGTTTTTCTTGTGGCGTACAAATAATAAAAACCAATAAACCTAAGTGAGATAATTCACACTTAAATGAGACACCATGCAGTACTTCAAGAAATCTTTAAAATCACGATATGAAATGTTTTCGCAATTTATTAAAATTTCTTAAAATAAGGACGTTTTTGCATATTTTTAATTGTAGAAGTCCATGATTTTTTTTTCAAATAAATTCAGTTAAGCATACCATAAAATGAACAAAGACATTACCTTTCAGTTCACCCTTGTTAAATTTTCTGTGGATGTTTTTGTTTCCCTTATTTGTACGTCTCAAAAAGATTAAAATTGTGATTTTGACAGGGCCGTGATGCAAAAACCATGGGATCAAAAATGTTATGCTTGGAAAGAGTATTTTCAAGTAATGTCAACAAGTTGAGCAGCATTTCGTAAGAATATAAAATAATTAATATTTTGGTGTGAGTAAATGCAGTAAAGATTGCCACGGGCAATTTTACTCGCCCGGATCATCCCGATATTCTTCCTCGTTTTCTCTGTCGTTCCACGATAACATGAAGTGCGAACAGTTGCAGAGGAACGAAAGAAAATAAGGTGTCATAACTGCTATGAAACTGACGGCCAAACCTTATTCGTTACATAACGTCCCCCTCCCTTCCCCAAGGTACAGCTCTTCATCATCTCTGCACTGTGCTTATCCTCGCTGCACTACACTTATTGTCCTCTCTTTGCTAGGTTTTTGCTCCAAGTGTCCATTAAAATGTCTCGAGAACCAAGGAGACTTTTCTTTAAAGTGGCAGTGGCAAAGTAAATAGCGACTGTAAATTTTATCATCTGCTAAATAGAGCGCAGTTCCCTCGCAGACTTGAAACAACACGAGACAAGAAAGGCACAAAGATTGTTTTATAGGGAGGTCGAGTGACAATACTTTCTGAAGACGTTCTCGATAAACCTAGACATTCAATGAGCTACACATAACAAAGGGAAAAAGGCTTCATGAGAGTGCCGATAAATACGAATAAAACACAATTGCTTCAATACCTGAAATGTACCTGTTTGCAGGCATTGTGCGTTACATTTTTTTATTTAAAAACTTCGTCCGACAAATAGTCAAAACGTAAAATGCAAGAAATTGGTCGCGCATCAAATGCATTATTAGCAGCTGCCTAAACATTATACAAAAAATGATAAGCTTAACAACAACGCTGTTTTTTATCTATAATACTGAGTAAAGTGTCTGTTAATTTTAAAGACACAGTTTTCTCTGTTTTTTTTTTTTCAAAATCATTATTCACCGTAAGTCACAGCTCTCCAGCGTCTGGAAAATGTTCTACAACGTTAATGTTTCTATTGTCAGTACAAAACGAAGAACAAACGATTGCATCCAAGTAAGTAGTATAAAAATGGGGATTCTGGCCTAATGTACTTTAAACCGGACAAAGTGGCTTGTGTGGCTGGGAGCATTTGGCTCAACTTGGTAGTACCGGATGTTCCCGAAGGTGGACAAGTAGTTAAAACTCAACAAGCCTACAAGCATTGTCGACTGTTTCCGCTGGCTGACGGCCATATTTGTTTTAGACACACAGAGTAAGTAAAATCTAAAATCTGCGATTCTCGTTCAATTTAAAAGGGTTCTTTTTTCATTGCGCAGTGTTCCTGTGTTCAAACTTACCTGATAAACACATTTGACTAACTATGCTTACTTTTTTATTATATATAATGTATATATTATATATATATACACACATACAATACAATACATAAACACGTACCATTGTCACTATTTTAACCATTTTTTTCATTGACGATAATCTTATGAAGGCTAAAGGCGGACGACACAAACTGCCTCTTTCAATCCCCACAAGAATAAATCGACAAATTTAATTTATAAACATCAAGGTCATCCGAGTAAAAAAAGTTCTTGTCTTAATTCATGGCAATCTTTTTTACACTCATCAGTGTACAACAAATGTCGCACAGACAGCTGATTAACTATGTTTATTAAACCTATTAAAACGATATTATTTAAAAAATACACCAACCATACTTAAAAAGTTCTTTTCCTTCTTTAAATTAACTGAGAAATAATATGTGAAGCACGGAAAAACAAAATATCAAAACTTTTTATTACTACACCCATATAAATTTATTACTTGATATTTATATTTATCAGAGTCGGCCGATTTAGCAAGTTCGTTTTTAATTCATACTGAAAATCTATACACAATGAAACTGTAAAACACTCCCAGCTTATATGAATGCATTTACTTGTCACGAAAGCACAATTTAAAACACGCAGTCTCTAACATGCAATTGACATAACCTGCCATGCTTCCCATACACAAACATCTGGTGAGTCGAAGCTCTGTGGAAGTGAAGACGCCGACCAGAACACGCACTGCACGAGAGTGCCGACACAGTGCGAGCTCGGCTAGTTCTAAGGGCAATCGCAAGTAACACTTTCCAAACGTCCCGCTGTCACGCCTGGTTACAAGGAAGCATAGCGACCCCCCCCCCTCCCCAAGACTACTATATGTATTCTCGAGAAGCGGAATTTATCAAATAATAGATCTGCAACAGTATACGTAAGCCAATCGATGAAGAGCGTGCATCACAGCAGACCTAATTCGGCTGCCGTGTGACATCTGCATGTGTGTGTGCGCTCAAGCCGTATACAGTAGTGAAAAGGGAAGAATAATATCAGTTTAGCACTACAGTTGACGACACCAAGCGGCAAGTCGCGTGGAGACGTCAGCTCACAGCATATCTGTGCGCCTCCAATATGCTACAAGCGTGTGCAGTGCGCTCGTCATTGGATGATAACTGGAGATTTTCCGCGGTGACGATGGTGGGCAAAGCGACAAAGTTTCTCGTTAATAACGAAAGGTTGGTCCTATTAGGACGTATTCGAGATTTGTGCACTGTGCTTATCTTTGAAGCCATTTCGAAATGGTCGGAAAATGGAATTTTTGAAGCTGTTTTTATAGAATTATCAATTACTTTCCCAACAGTGGTGTACACTAGGACCCTTCATTAACACTTTACCTTCTTTACTGTTCGATCGGAAATGATCCACGTGCAAATAATGCCTATGTAATCCTCCGAGTCCTGACAGACTGTACCACTCATTTGACTGGCATGTGATGCACGATCTTAAACTACATATGCCACGTTGTACTTCCCTTCTTCACCTTCTGAAAACAGCACAGGAAAGCCATAAAAATGCCGTTTTTAATTATTTTTTTCTTTTCTGGAGAAAAATCCGTATTCCCACAGCACGTATTTTTTTTGCTGTTCATTATTATTTGAGTACTTTTTAATTCAACCTTTTAAAAATGTCGCTGTTCCTACCTGCATACACTTCAACGAGTAGCTCCAATGTCTGACATAGGCCCAGTAAAGTTGGTAACGACGGAGTGAAAGTAGTTCCAGGCTTTGACGTTGTATTAAAACAGGCAGAGAAACATCTCTAGATGCTGAAGTGGTTTCTTTTGCTTTCTGTTTTTAGTGTAGGCCCTATGTAAGTGTAAGAATTGGCAGATTTGATTTGTATGATAGGCTATTAACTTTTCTAATAATTTCCCAGCTTCACTTAACCGACGCATGAATAAAGTGATAAGGCCCATGGCAATATTAATTTTACATATGGTGGAGGAATACACCTTGTGCGTACAAGTAGATCTTAAGCAGGGCTTTCAGAAGTTCTCAGTTTACCGTGAACAGCCTACGTGCAAACACTGATTTTACAGGCAGAATTATACTAGGGAGTGCCCTTAATACTGGTTCTGTCGTCGTGAATGTGTGACGTCGGGAGGTCGTGAGGTTCGTCGAGGGGCCGAGGGGAAAGCACAAAGATAGCGGCAGGAGTTATCCCTGGATTTATGCCCTCTCCCGTGGGGCCAGCAGGATAACAGCCAAAGAGGGGAGGAAGAAGTCGGGAGCGGACGGGACGGGGGGCGGCCGACGATCCATAATTATAACAAAACGTCGGCACATGACCCGAGAGCAGACCGGCGCCCCCAGGAGCCGACGAAGCAGCTATGGTCCAGCCACCGCCCGATAAAACCTTCGTGCTCCACTCGACTGGCGACCCAATGCGTCTCAATGTAGGGGATGATAGTGCGCCACAACTGTTCGCAGGTTTCAGGTCGTGGTCAAAGAAAACGTTACTCACAGAATGGCTCTTTCATCTCTTGTAGGTTTCATTATTTCCCGGTAGAACCATTTGAAACACCTCCCTTACGAGATGCTGTGCGACATTGTTCGTATAATGTTTTCTATCCCATTTTGCATAGGCAATCAATCACCTCACAGCGTTTGTACCTGCAGTTCAGGACCACCCTGTATACTGTTATCGCCACGAGCGCCTCCCTAGATGACTGCGCTTGGCCCGCCGGCACGGTCTAGCCGGCGGCAGCTGATATTAGTAACGGCCTGGCTATGTACTAACTGTTACAAAAATATCCGGCGCGCATCGCCAAACTAGCAGCTGATAACAGGGAGACTAATGTTTTTAGCACGGCGGTGGGCTGCGCGCGCAGCTACCTCTCCCTTCGCCGGCCGCACCGCGCTCCTAGGAAATTCACCCGCCAGCAGTTGTGGCGCTAACAGTAGCTATGGAAGTTACCGCTACGCAAGCGTCTCCTAATAGTTATGGGAGTTAACAGACTGCGAGTAAGACTGGCTCAGAAGTTTATTTAGTCCACAACTGATTCCTTATAAGCGTTTTACTATCATGAGCTGAGCCCCCAGAAATCCTTACACGACGCCTCAATGCGACAGCCACACTGAATCTGCACCGAGAATGGAGTGAAGTGGAGAGATTGGGACGGCTCTAAACACCGGGGTCTTGAGAGCCGGCGGGGGTGAAGCGAGGTGAGTATGGAGCAGCGCCAGAATTCAAGGGTGGAGAAAACGGGAGATACCCGAGAAAACCCGCCGACCAGAGGAATCGTCCGGCACGATCCCCGCGTGCGAAAATCCGGGAGCGACCCCGCCGAAATCAAAACAGGTTCGCGTTAGTGGGAGGCGTGTGCCCTATCCGCTGCGCCACCGCGGCTCCCGCACTGAGAAGAACAACTATGGAGCAGGTTTCGATGTGAGATCTCTGGAGGACAAAAGAACTTCTAGACTGTCACGGCGGCATGCGCGGACAAAGAAACTCAACAATTGCATTGTCCCGCAGTCAACTTGAGCACTGTGTTGTATTGTTGTGTGACCTGGCGGTTCGGAGACCACCACAACCACCACCACGTCATCTTACCACCATTACTGATCGATGGACCACAATAATTTTCCAAAGCACCATCAATACTCGGGATAATTTCTTTTTTTACAGTTACACACCATAAAATAAAGGAATACCTGCATGCACTGAAGAACGTTACTCACAGAGCTGTAATTTTATGTTATTTAACACCTTCAACCAAAACTCTTTTATTTCTTACATGTCAAGTATAACGTCTTTGACAGAGCACCGACGTCATTACGTACTCGACGTTAATGTGAAGCTATAACAAACTCTAACCGTGAGTGCGCATGTATGTGTGTGTACATAGTACACATACACTCTATAAAAAATTCATTCTTAAGTTTTCTGTACGGCGAAGAAAATTATTTATTTGAGAGTGTTTTGTTTACAGTAACACAATATTAATTTAATTCAAAGACAAGGTTAGAGAAACATAATCTAACTTGTTATTGATCTGCATCGCTTCCCTTTCCCCATCTCGTTGGAGCGAGGAATAAGTGTGCCAAGGTCACGGTGGTTACGTAAGAAGCGGGTGGAAATCTACAAAGGCAAGCCGCCGCGATAAGCCTATCGCGACTCGCGCGCTCCTGACCTTCAGCGGATTGAATTTCTGAAGTTATTTTTGAAATAATGTTCTGGTTCATCGCCCTTACCTCTCTCAGCGAGACTCGGGCTACCGAGACTACTTAAGCCGCAACGAGTCTCCGAGCAGAGTGTTTGAGAGTTGAGAGTTTGTAGGATTGTGCGACCTTAAGCGCCAGGTGTGCGAAGACAGGCGAGGCGACGAGCCAGTAGAGCGACGAGTGGAGGCGAGAGAGAACCAGGCGGGAGTGAAGTCTGCGGATTGCGAGCATCGTCGTTACATNGATGCGTGAGTGACGGGACATTTGTAAATAAACATGGAAATAAACAAACTGAATAAGTGTAAGTAATGAGTGCGAATTAAGTGACTAACCAATATTGACACTTTGATAAGGACTTTAATTAGAATTGAGGTAGACATTAAATATTGCGCTCACTGAGAATAACAAGAGTAATACTGGAGATAGATAGTTTAATGTTGTAAATAATAGCTGTGTAAAAAAATCAATAATCAAATTTAGTACTTTTATTTTTATTAAGGCCTCCATCTCCCACAAACACAGATACGCCCTTCTGGCGCCTTGTAACAATAGGTTTACTGTTAATGAAAATTTTTCTTTATATGTTTTTGTTTTATGGCAATATTACCTTCCTTTATAGCCAACAAATAAACATTATTTGAGTTGTATTTGTTCACAGCAAAAAAAAAAAAAAATTACGTTGTACTAAATATAACGGTTTGGCGATCTTAATTTGATGTTTTCTACCGTACATTGTAGTTTCCAGTAAGTAACACTTATACCGACGCAAACATTCATAAACCAATATATTCTGCGGGAACGAAACTGTAACTAAGCAAGCAAATCCTCCTGCAGACGTTTGATGTCATTCTGAAGTGCCGCGGTTCTCCAAAACACTAATCTCATTTCTTTCTAGAAGTGACATATTCTGGCCCATGTTACTACCTATCATAACCCGACCAGTACCTGCCAATAAAAAGTGGTCTTAAGTCAATATTACGTGGTGATTATATGGTAAATGTTGTTAGTGTAATAATACGGGGCGTGGGAAGAGGGGCGCGGGTTCGAGACTTGGAGTCGTCCTGGTACGTTTTTTAGTGAACATAATTTTGAAAGATTTGTTACTTCTCTCTAATTTACTAATTACGGTTGTTTTTTCAGACCACAAATTATCCTTGCAGTTGATCAGACATTACCACAAAGACGTCTACTGAACTATAGTATCGACATTGCAAGATTGTCGTAGTCATTACCACACAATATAGATCAAACAAATATTATGTTTGTGGCACGCCTACCTTGCAGTGGTTCAAATGTACATAAACAATTTTTTCTTTGCTGTAACAAATCACGTGTTTCCAGGAAAGAAAGCGTTTTCACACTGTAGTTTTCCACCTGATTATTTTTTGCAAACTGCTAGTTCATATTACAAGTAATGACCGAACACAAAACTGCTCCAACTTTTCCGATCCGACCCGACGGGACTGACGATTCGGAGAGCGATTTGACGACCAGCACTTGCTCGCCTCGCCCAGGCGAGCGCTGCACCAATCACGCACGTCGTCGGCGAGGGGAGGCGAGGGTGGCGCACGCCCCAGCGACGCGGGAAAATGGCGCCGTCAACAAGGGCCGGCCGTGGGCNATCAAAGGGCTTCATTAAGTGCGCCACGACGCCGTGAAACAGCCTCCCCGCCGAAAGGACCAGATATTTCGCTGCACGGCGAGGGGCGGCGGGAAAGCACGGTCCCAACCCCGCGTCCCTTCCTAACATCGCTGCCTGCGTCATCGGGATCACTCTCGCACTCGTATGAAATATTTCAAAACCGGTTATTCACTGTCGCTGTCAAGCCTATTTCAGCAGGTTTATTTACTCTCCACTGGAGGGTGACACAATAACTTGACTCCATAGGTTTGATTATCACTTGGTGAAACTAAATCCATTTCCGAATAAGAACTGCCGATAAATATAGGAAACTTTACAACAAGCAACCAGCACAAACTAGGCCTAAACAAATTGGTTAAAATAAAGTAGGATAATATTAATACACATAATAACACGCTGTTAGGATTCAGCAATCATCAGGTCACTAAAAATTAAGAAAAAAAATAAAACTGACATTTTTTGGTCTACACTGTTGAGCAACTCACGGGTGTACAGTTTCAAGATCCGCCGAAACGCAGTGCGGTACGTTGGTTCACAGGCTTGATATATTTCACTGCTATAACATGGTTTTGATTTCTTCAGCTAGCAACCAATTGGTAGGAAACGACCTTGTTCAGAAGTTTCCTACGAATGACTATAACGCTGGCAGTCGAAAACTCTCCTGCGCTGGGGCGCGATTCTCGTTCGCTCCCTAGCCTACCGGTAGTGGATCTACGTCGTGGAAACAATAAGCGGGACGTAACTTGCCATGGCACCGAGTGTAGCTGGTCGCCTTCCTATCAGAGCACCGCATAGTCAGCTCCGCTACGCCAGGATAGCGATGCTCACGCAACTGGGCTTCCGGTAAGCGGACAAGAGAGAGAGAATCGCGCTACTGGTGACCCAAGTCCACTGCATCGAGTACCAACATTTACAATGTAGGCTGTTCACGGTTACTTTCAACTTTTCTGAAGCACTCTTAAAGTTCTACTCCCAGGATATTCCTCCGCCTCGTGCAAACAAAGCTTAACCAAGCAAAGAAAATTACACCAAAGGGACAACGCACAGGATCCATGCGCACTCAACGCCATATTATTTTCCATTAAAACTATTTCTTACTAGGCGTTACAACATACCTATTTTATACCGGTTTTTATTCAAATTAATTATAAAAGAAATATTATAATGTATAGAGAGTATATAAGTAAACGGTCAATTTAACTAAAAAATAAGGTACGTTTATGTTAAAACATGTATAAAACACTTGTAATACATGACATATTTAAGAAACGACCAAACACGTGATACGTGGGGTGACTTTTTCAAAGGTTTAATTCAAAAAGTGTGAATAAACCGCTAATAGACTATACACGCAAAGGTGCAATGATACAAGAAGTGGCGTCCTTCGAATGACGCATCCAGAAGAATGGCTATCAGCCCTGGGATGTAATATATATATATTTTCAAATATACCATTCAAATTAATAACAAATGCAGCAGCATGCACTCAAAACATGAAACACACATTTATAAACCAGGGAGGAAGGGGTAGAACCATGAACGAATTACAGCACAAATCTGAACAGTAGCGAACCATGCACCCCAGCGAATCCCCAGTTGGATAGCGCAAATTTTCATTCCGGGAGCTTTTAGGGGGACAGTATAGTCTGTGCTAATTCCACTACTCCACACCATTTCATCACTCAAGTTTATTATAAATTCTCTTTCAGTGCAATCGGTCACTATTTTACAGCCGTGTAGTAATTTCAAGTTGCTTTCAGATATCAGACCACCGTTGAAAATGCCCGAACTTGTAGACTTGAAACGAACATTTTCTTGGTCAATGTCATCGAACGATACTGCATTTGTGAAAAGCACTCCAAACTAAACTACCGCGTTTATTTTATTGATCAATCCAATCTCAGTTTGTTGGGCGTATGAAATTAAATGAAGCAGAAGGAATTACGTACTCTTTTAATGGACTAGGGTCAAGTTGGAGGATACTGCGAGGTTAAAGAAAGTGAACGAGAGGTTGTGATGGGCGCTAAACAACAACAACAACAAGGTTCTGCGTACTCCAGTTCCCAGCTAAAATGCCACCAATGAGATTGCGACGTACTCTAGATTGTAAGTTTCATACTTTCGATCACCGGTGGTCGAATCCGTGATGCAACGCCCTTATGATGATATTGGGCCAAATCTAGTCTAGTTATGGGACTTACTGTAGCTCCATGCCTGCAGACCCCCATGCATCCGGGCGAATACCGTAACTCGCCTTATTTCCGGCACTCGCATACCCAGCTGTCCCCAGACACTTCTGCCCTACTGGGNATAAGGTACGTTTATGTTAAAACATGTATAAAACACTTGTAATACATGACATATTTAAGAAACGACCAAACACGTCATAAATAGGGTGACTTTTTCAAAGGTTTAATTCAAAAAGTGTGAAGAAACCGCTAATAGACTATACACGCAAAGGTGCAATAATACAAGAAGTGGCGTCCTTTGAATGACGCATCCAGAAGAATGGCTATCAGCCCTGGGATATAATATATATATATTTTCAAATATACCATTCAAATTAATAACAAATGCAGCAGCATGCACTCAAAACATGAAACACACATTTATAAACCAGGGAGGAAGGGGTAGAACCATGAACGAATTACAGCACAAATCTGAACAGTAGCGAACCATGCACCCCAGCGAATCCCCAGTTGGATAGCGCAAATTTTCATTCCGGGAGCTTTTAGGGGGACAGTATAGTCTGTGCTAATTCCACTACTCCACACCATTTCATCACTCAAGTTTATTATAAATTCTCTTTCAGTGCAATCGGTCACTATTTTACAGCCGTGTAGTAATTTCAAGTTGCTTTCAGATATCAGACCACCGTTGAAAATGCCCGAACTTGTAGACTTGAAACGAACATTTTCTTGGTCAATGTCATCGAACGATACTGCATTTGTGAAAAGCACTCCAAACTAAACTACCGCGTTTATTTTATTGATCAATCCAATCTCAGTTTGTTGGGCGTATGAAATTAAATGAAGCAGAAGGAATTACGTACTCTTTTAATGGACTAGGGTCAAGTTGGAGGATACTGCGAGGTTAAAGAAAGTGAACGAGAGGTTGTGATGGGCGCTAAACAACAACAACAACAAGGTTCTGCGTACTCCAGTTCCCAGCTAAAATGCCACAAATGAGATTGCGACGTACTCTAGATTGTAAGTTTCATACTTTCGATCACCGGTGGTCGAATCCGTGATGCAACGCCCTTATGATGATATTGGGCCAAATCTAGTCTAGTTATGGGACTTACTGTAGCTCCATGCCTGCAGACCCCCATGCATGCGGGCGAATACCGTAACTCGCCTTATTTCCGGCACTCGCATACCCAGCTGTCCCCAGACACTTCTGCCCTACTGGGNCGGGCGAATACCGTAACTCGCCTTATTTCCGGCACTCGCATACCCAGCTGTCCCCAGACACTTCTGCCCTACTGGGCATATGTCTAAAGATCCGAGACACTTCTACGACACTGGTTATATGTCTTTTATAAGATAAGTCCATCTATACTATATCCCGGTATATTCTTTTATAGATTAGTCTTGCACTTATATTAGGTATCACGGTAGTATTTATATGGACCCCAGTTGTCGGCGATTGTGGCTCCATTGCCGGGTGCAATTTTCAACACAGTGCCAGCACGAGTACATAGTCAACTGCCCTCAAGAGCACTGGGCGTCGTCGATGGTTCCTTGATACAAACCCCATCAGAGTCGCACCCACTTCATCATATAAGGGAACCTGTGACAGAAAATGAGGTCAGCCTGTGCTCCTTCTTCCTTTTCATGACACTTGTGGGTTCTCCATCTGAGTGGGCTAATGCCCCTGCTCCGAATGGTCAGTTACCATACATTTGAATTTCTCCATATTGAAATTCATGTCTTGGGCCCAAATGGTCTGACCATGAAGGAGTGGACCGGCCCGACACCAGGCCAACGCCATCACGATTGCCCGTGATTCAAGCTCAACCTGAGAAGCAGATACCCCTTTTAGTAAAACATGGCATGGGTAACGCCTGGGAGTTTCCCCACATTTGCCGACCCCAACCTTGCGGGTCGTCCAGCGGTACCACAAGGAGGTGTGGGTACCTTCGAGCTAGCAGAGGCTATTGGCCTACGCATGACTAGCCATTCCCGTGCCTGTGTTGTCATCCAACAATATGATACTATGTATGGCCATCTTCCAGGCACAATTATAGGCCAGATGACATCTCAACTCCATTATCAACGCAGTCTCCCGAGCTGGAGAGGGAGAACCCCTTCCAGTAGTCGAGGACATCTCCGCCAGGTATGGTAGCATAGCTCCAAGCCCACCCAGGTATACCTGTCGACGACCTAAGTCGTTCCCCCAAGGACGCCTCCCCGTGAATGGGTTCAGTAGATAGCACACCTTATAGCCATTACAGCCTAAACTCCCGGCTCAGAGGCCCGCACCAACAGAGCGAAAGTCACTTCCACATGCGGAAATGAAGATCCAAGTGACCCCGCCGGGAATCTAGCTCGGTTAGCATTGGTTGTAGTAGAGTAGACCGACCACTCCACCTCCTCGACCCTTTAAAGTACGTGAGCAATGGAATATACGGTAAGAGAATAATCCCAACTTAGACAGAAATGGATGTTGAGATAAAAACTAATTTGAGGGTGACAACTANATATACGGTAAGAGAATAATCCCAACTTAGACAGAAATGGATGTTGAGATAAAAACTAATTTGAGGGTGACAACTAAGTCGTGAAATTGGAGTCCGGAAGTTAATGTTGCCAAGAATCTAAAAACGAATTACGTGACCCGTATGAAAATAAACTCCACTTTTTAAAGGTTTCATCCTTACATAAACTACCACAACAATTGCTAGCAGCATAGTTTTAGAAAACAAATATTTTACACCACATTTTAAAATCATGTGGTGCATGCTCACAAAATACGTCGATAAATTCATACAGTTTAAAACCTAAGAATTAATTTCCCGCCACAGCATTTTAAAACAACGCGAATAATTTGCATTATATACTNCATACAGTTTAAAACCTAAGAATTAATTTCCCGCCACAGCATTTTAAAACAACGCGAATAATTTGCATTATATACTAGTACTCGAAACTTAGTATCAAAGCACCAAGTGTTGAAAATTTCTTAACTCCCGNATATACGGTAAGAGAATAATCCCAACTTAGACAGAAATGGATGTTGAGATAAAAACTAATTTGAGGGTGACAACTGAGTCGTGAAATTGGAGTCCGGAAGTTAATGTTGCCAAGAATCTAAAAACGAATTACGTGACCCGTATGAAAATGAACTCCACTTTTTATAGGTTTCATCCTCACATAAACTACCACAACAATTGCTAGCAGCATAGTTTTAGAAAACAAATATTTTACACCACATTTTAAAATCATGTGGTGCATGCTCACAAAATACGTCGATAAATCCATACAGTTTAAAACCTAAGAATTAATTTCCCGCCACAGCATTTTAAAACAACGCGAATAATTTGCATTATATACTAGTACTCGAAACTTAGTATCAAAGCACCAAGTGTTGAAAATTTCTTAACTCCCAAAAAACCTTTTACCAGCAAACAATTACTGTAAACTTTCCGAAATTTGTTACTCCATTAAAACGTAAGTAAATAAGANAAAAACCTTTTACCAGCAAACAATTACTGTAAACTTTCCGAAATTTGTTACTCCATTAAAACGTAAGTAAATAAGAGAACTGAGTCACACTGTTAACATTTATAAATAATCAACTGTTGTTAAAAAGCCGGTGCGATGGTAAACCGAAATATCACAGCTTGTAGGCTGAGCCTGACACGATGTCGACACCAAAGACGGACATGAGCCGTGTTAGCTCACGCGCGTGTTGCATGACTGTATGAAGTTGGCGTAGGACTGCAAAGCTAAAGTTAAGTAGTAGTACACTACCACCATACCGGAAAGAAGGCGCTGGGTAATCTTAGTTCCTTTTTTTTTTCACTCATATACACTGAAGAGCAAAAAAAAAAAAACACTGGTACNTCTCTCGTGCGCCGACTATAACACCGCGTTCAAACTCACTTAAATCTTGATAACCTGCCATTTAGCAGCAGTAACCGATCTAGCTGCCGACCGCATCGCGTTATTCTGATTGGTTCCATACCTCTGTTATTTGCATACNCGATCTAGCTGCCGACCGCATCGCGTTATTCTGATTGGTTCCATACCTCTGTTATTTGCATACACACGCCTATACAAGTTTTTTTTGGCTATTCAGTGTATAATTTCTCGTAGCAAAGAGTGACATAACCAGGCCAAATAACAAAAGGAAAATGTTTTTCAGGATTATTTAAAGGGAATTGAAGGTTTTAAATTCATACCAACGAATTAACTGGATACCAGATATAGTGGGATTCTGTTGAGTCACATTATGTTGGTACACTTTCCTCTTTTGGTCGTCAGTGGATGCAATTTCTACGGAATCGTTTATTGCTGGTTGTTAACGTCCTCCGTTCAACAATGATATCGTCTGTGAAGTCAACGGCTAAGTACGAGAATTCTAAGAACATTGGGCATATTGCTTCCAGGTTAGGTACCCTAACAATTTAGGGCGGCAAAATGTTAAGAGTAATCGGCGCTGTTGAAAGTTGAGCACGAATTATCTTGAGGAAAAAACTACAGGTTATTTCCGTTATATATACCGTGGCTCACATTAATATTCGTCGGCCTATGATTACCACAGTTTCATGGCCTTAGGTTACATTAGAAATGAAGATAAACATAAATCATATTGCACAATCATTTTTGTGTGCTTTAAATGAGATGTAGCGGTAGCCAATAACGGAAATGAGCAATGCAACTTAACAAACATTACGATTTTGTCATCCCATGCTGCATAAGTACGCCACTTTAATATTCGGCCATCATCATTCAAACACAAGCATAATCCACTTTGCAAACTAAACNTGCTGCATAAGTACGCCACTTTAATATTCGGCCATCATCATTCAAACACAAGCATAATCCACTTTGCAAACTAAACAGTATTTTAGTACCCGGTAGCATGGCCATTCTGTTTAATTACTTCTCGCAGGCGTCGTGGTATATTAGCAATTATTTTCCTGGTACATTCGGAGCCAATCTTACTCAATTCTTCCATTGAACCTTTTCTCTAATTCTTTTGTTGACCTAATGTTGTAGTAAGCAGTCTTCTTTTGAGTTCATCCCACAGATTTACTATGGGATTTAGGTCGGGTAATTGAGGAGGTGTGTTAATGACTTTGGGACAGTTATACAAAAGCCAGGTCTTGACAATGCACGACTTATGTTTTGGGTCATTATCTTGGTAGAACTTAAACGTGTTCCTAATGCCCAGATTATCAGCACTCTTGTGTAGGTTTGCTTTCAGGATGTTGAGATCGTCTTCCTTTTTCATTGTTCCATCGACACGTACAGCCTCTCCAGCACCTGCTGTAGATATACAGCCCCAGATCATAATACTACCTCCACTGTGTTTCACAGTAGGTTGTATGTTCCCAGGTTTTAGCTCCTCATTTGGCTTGCGCCATACTGTTACCCTGCCATCTGAACCAAACACATTCAATTTCGTCTCATCAGCAAAACTAACATCATTCCACCAGCTTTCATCTTTGTCAGCGTGGTATTTTGCGATCTTAAGTTGTTTTCTTCTATTCATCTCATTGATAAAATATTTCTTTCTAGATACCCTGCCATTATATCCTGCTCTTCTGATAATTCGTCGTATGGTTTCTGGATAGAAGTTCTTTCCACATTCATTGAGTACCTCCGTGGTAAGTTTGCAAGCACTAATTTTCGGATATTTCTTAATTTTCCTGATTACTAGACGTTCTTCTCTCTCGCTTAGTTTCTTTGGCTGTCCTTTTTGAGGTACCGAATCTATTCTGTCTTCCTTCTCAAACCTTTGTATGATGCCTCCGACAGTGGACCTCGGCAGATTTAAGTGCTCCGCAATTTCTCGTTGAGATTTCTTCTTTGCACGATGAAAAACTACCAGCTGCCGCTGTTCAAACGTTGTATTCTTGCCCCTACGTCCCATCTGCCTGACTGACACAGCCACCAGAGCTACCCAACACATCCTCTCAGCGCAGAGAGCGTGCAGGGAATGACACGAGGTACGAACGCAATGTGCATCGTGCCTGTGCCACGCGTCCACCACAACTGGCCGAATATTACAGCGGCGTACTTATGCAGCACGCGAGGACAAAATATTGTGTTTCATTAACTTGCACTGCTCATTTAAGTTGTTGGATACTATTGCATTTCATTTAAAGCACACAAGAATGATTGTGTAATATGTTTTATGTTTATCTTTATTTCTAATGTAACATAAGGCCATAGTCATCGGTGGCAGAATATTAATGTGAGCCACTGTATATATATATATGTGTGTGTGTGCATGTGTGTGTTATTTTATGTAAACACAGGAGAAGATAAAAATTACAGCTTTGTAAGCAACATTTCCACAAATGTTAAATGGTGACTATATGAATAACAACGCTTGCTAGCCTTCGAGTTGCCTGCGTTGTTCCCTGACTGTAACTCGCACTCTACCGGCAATTCAAAATAACACCAGATTACCAACGTTGCCTTTCTGCCATAAATCGGATTATAAACAACTGTGAAGGGCTTAGTTGGCGACGTGGTCTTCCGCGGGACGGATTTTGGTCTATTTCGAGGTTTCGGATAAAAGCATGCAAGTGTGGCAGGGTAATATTTCAATAGAGTGGGTGGCGTTCGACCACAGCATTTCAGTACTTGGAAATATTGCTCACTCCAATATTTCCAGTGAACACGAACCTAAGTACGCGCTTTGTCGGTATACGATAATATCAATAGACACGCAAACTGTAGTTTCGAAATTAATGCCCGTATGAAACTTCCTGCACAGAAAAGCTCTTAATACAAAAGTTAACGCTTATAATTTTAATTTTGGTCTTTAGTCATACCTGCAAACAATTGGCAATATGACGAAAATAATAACTACGCACACAATTACTCTCCTCCGTAATTGCACGTAAATTTAAACTTGCGTTAGAATCACGTTGGGGAAGTACGGGCGAAGCGAATAAAGGCAGTATTATCTAGAGAACAACAGATGGATATGACCTGCTAACCCTGGAGGTGGAGCCACCTATCGGCCGTAGAGGGAACTCGGTAAGAAAATTGTAGCGAGTGAAGCAGAGTGTGTTAGTGACTATCAAAGATTTTTCGAAGATACGTTAAATTTTAAAAACGTCAGTTGTTCAGTACTACTCGTGATGTTTCAACAGCAGAATAAACATTATTGCACCATGTGATAAAACAATGATGGCTCAGTTGTCGCAGCATATTACGTCTAATGTAGTACATAATTTCTATTATTTTACTCACGTAACATTGCAATGGCTGCCGGGCGGGCAAAGTGAAAACCTGTTCATTTTGCCCGGACAATCATTTAAGTACACCAAATATTTTTTTAATTACATTTAAATTGTCTAACATGTACCCAGAATGGACACATTGTAATGAATGCGGTTTTACTTAGGAATCTCGACCAATAGTTTTAAAAGCAAAACACTGTTGACAGTGGGATTTGAACAAAATATAACCAAAATTTTATCGCAAAGTTAAATTTTCGTGGTTTTCCTTTACTTGTTATACCGTATAACAGAATAAAGGGATTGAGGCACACTGTTAAAACATTTTCCGTGGAATTATAGGAAAGTATTAGTAAAAAATATATAACTTCAAAAAATTACGGACACTGCGTTTTTCTCATAAACGAACTTTCAGTTAACTTCGAAGAACGTTCCGTGACTTCATGGAACTTTTTGTAAATTTGCTATTTTCTTTCTATTTATTTACGATTAGTAATTTAAATTACGGAAAGTAGTTTTTTGTTTGGCTGTGAGGATATTTTACCATGAATAAACAAGATAAAAGAAAATGCAAGTTTTAAACGTGAATCAAAAGTACTACACACACTAATTTTAACTACTTATACAGTAAAAAAATATTGTAATTTTACAAAAAAATTCTTTGCAAACTAATTTTGAAAGTTATTTTTGTAATGCAAAAAGTTAAATGGGACACATTTTACAATGCTTTCTTGTGGGACATATAAATATAACGTATTTTAACCAACAAGTGCCACAGATTTTGTACTAAATTTTTTGCAAACATAGACATGCAGAATTAATTTAGCATGTTGTATATTACAGTGCTTTGTAAACATACAAAATGTTGCTTGTAATGTTACAAAAGAATGGGTAACTTGTTTCTAAAGAATTTTTATGTGAACATACAAAAGATTTTTTTTATTTTAATTAGCAGCACCTCTTGGTCCGTTACATGAGATGTGTGCTGTAGTTTTTGCTTATAATTTTATAACATTTTAAATTCAAGCGCACGGATATGGCAGGAACGGAAACTTAATTAATATTTAAACTCCTAACTATGTTTGTCAAGAAAATCATGTCATTTTATAAAATTTCCTTTGTTTACAGATGGTGTATGAATACAAAAGGACAACCAACCAAGGCGACTGGTCAGAAGGAACTATGGAACAGGAGATGGAAGAATGCGAATCTAGCTCTATAAATTCTGTTGCTACAAAATGCGGAGTACCTTTCGCGACACTGTACCGTCACTGCAAGTCAGGTTCGTGGAAAAAAACAACTTGGACGGTACAGGGCAATATTCACCGAAGAACAAGAAATGGAACTGGTAGAATACTTTAAAGAACTGGACAGCGTGTTTTAAGGATTGACAAGGAGTGAATTCATGAGACTAGCATATGACTTCGCTCAAAAGAACAACATAGTTCATCCAGTAAACTGGGATAAGAATCGTAGTGCTGGTAATGAGTGGTTAATGGGATTTAACTGTAGGCATCAGGAAATTTCGCTGAGACAGCCAGAGCCGGCAACAATTGCTAGAGCCAGGGGTTTTAATCGCCCGCAAGTTGACAGATTTTTCAACATTTTATGGGACCAGATGGCGAAACATGACATTGCCGCAAGCACTATTTACAACATGGACGAAACAGGCATTCAGATAACGACAAACAAACCACCTACAATCCTTTCTGTATGTGGAAAGAAACAGGCAGGAATCATCTCGAGTGCAGAAAGAGGCACGCTTATTACAATGATTTGTTGTTATAAAGCTGCGGGAGCATTCATCCCGCCATTCTTGATTTTTGCGAGAAAGCGCATGCAAGAGAGACTTCTAGATGATGCACCACCAGGACCACAGGCAACATGCACTGACCATGCATGGAGTAATTCAGAAGCATTCTTGCAGTGGTTAAATTTCTTTGTTGAACATGTCCGCCCGAATAACTAAAAGAAAATTCTGCTTTTGCTCGACAATCACGAGCCACACAAGTATCACCCTGCTCTTCAGTTTGCAACTGAAAATAGTGTGGTATTTGTATAATTTACTCCACACACCACTCACAAAATGCAGCCTCTAGAACGAACTGTGTATGGGCCTCTGAAGAAATACTGTGAGCAAGAAGTAAATTTATTCCAGAAGAATCATTCTGGTAAAATAATAAATCAACATGACGTTTAAAAACTGTTTGCTTCTGCATACTTGAAAGCTGCCACAGCATAGAATGCTGTAAGCGGATTCAAGTCTGCAAGCTTGTGGCCCTACAACCCAAATATTTTGGTGATGATTATACCCCTGCGTTAGTAACAGAGAGAGAAGCGAAAGAAAAAAACAGCGAAGAAATAGGAATGGCTGAAAATTCCTGCTCCAGTATTGTATTTGACACAATACCAACCTTAGAAGCTGAGACAGACCCTTCAAACGTAAGAATGTTTATTCCTAAAGACACAAGACCCTTGCCAACTGTATTTCGTAATGAAACCACGAGNACCCTTGCCAACTGTATTTCGTAATGAAACCACGAGGAAGAGAAAATCCCAACGAGCCGAAATACTGACAATCACTCCAATCAAGGTCCAGCAAAAGATCAAACTAGTCGAAAATGCAAAAAATAGGCACTGCAGGAAACATCTGTCAAGAAAATATTGTTAGCGAAGAAGCTGTAAAACATGGAGAAAAGACACAATCGGAATACAGATGTCAAATACGTGAAGTTACGTATGAGGGTCCACCAACAGAAGACTAGATTCAGTGCGCCCTGTGCAAGGTCTGGAATCTTGCACTTCACGTTGTGTAACTGGCCAATATCTCTGCTGTGAATGCAAGTGAGGTGTGGGACTAAAGACTTAACTATAATTACTGAAGTGATGTCCTTTATAGTAAAATAAGTGAAGCTTCGTCTATTTATGAGGACTTTGTAATATTTCTGTAGAGGCAGTGAAGTTTTAACAACCTGCAACGACAAATGTAAATGTATTCTATTTGCTGTGCAAATCTTGAAATATGGGATGGACAGATTAACTATTAATGTCTCATGTAAATTTTAATTCTCAGTGTATGACATTTTGTTTGCTTGTTTTTATATTTAATTTTATTATTATTCGCTTTGCCCTTATATAAGGGCATTTTTTTAATCAAAAATTTAGACTATGCATCATTTACTAACAGTGTTTGTGTTTGCAGTGTTTTAAAGCATGTGGAATAATAAATCAATAAAGCAGCTTGCATTTATATATCGTCACTAATAACCGAGAAATGTGAATTTAAAATTAAGTTGTTTGGAAACACACTGCCATAGGCTGTTCGCCATAAAGAGAAAACTTTTGAGACCCTGGTTATTTTTTTATTTGAGACCATTTTTTATCCTTTCACTACCTTTTCAAATAAATATTGCCGTGTAAGTAATAAACACAGCACGTAGATTCTACCGCACTCGAAAGTTAACTTGTAAGACTAAAATAAAATACATTTATTGATAATTATTCCTAATGAGAGGACTTTCAAAAGTGCTCACTTTAACGTGAATAGCTTATTTTAAGTTTTAATGATGATATTAATATAATTACAGACCATAGGTCAAGGGACAAGGTAATAAGAGTGAGAGCGAGGCTAAGAATAAATAATACACGCTAGCTTGAAGCGCTTAAATTCGTCNAAGGGACAAGGTAATAAGAGTGAGAGCGAGGCTAAGAATAAATAATACACGCTAGCTTGAAGCGCTTAAATTCGTCGAAAAAATTGAAACGTTTGGATTTTCGGATAAAGTATGGAGATCCACGACAAAGAAGGACATTCAGTGGTGAAACGCACAAAGTCGGAAATGCCCAGCGTTCTACATCAAGCAACTGTAATATGATGGTTAATTGGATTAAAACTCCGACACTAAGATCAAAATAAAAACAGTGACTGATAATTTGGAGTTCTAAAAAGAAAACTTAAATTTATGACAACGTCAACGCCGGGAAAATAATCAAAGGATGGCTTACAACTTAATAAAGGGCGTTGAACCCCAAAAACGTTATCTAATATATAAAATTCTCCCGTCACAGTGTTAGTCACTGAACTCCTCCGAAACGGCTGGACCGATTTTTATGAAATTTTTTATGTATACTCGGTAGGTCTGAGAATAGATTTATATCTATTTTTTACACCCCTAAGTAATAAGGGTGGCCACCCCCAAACAATTTTTTTTTATTGTTTGAACAAAATTTTTATTTTTTATTTTTTTATGATGTGGCATCAAAAAATACATACCCTCCTAAATTTTCACCCTTCTACCACCAACCCTTATTTTTTTATAGCGATATTAGTAATTTAATAAATTTTACCCTAGGTCGATAACTGATCAATTATAATCGGTCATTTATCGATCTAGGTTACAATTTATTCCCACCAGGTGTCTCCCAGTGACACAGCACGGAGTAGTCGGTCTCCACTTTCTCTCACACAATAACCTTTCTCTTATTCATTTGTGCTCAGATCGTAGTAGTGACGTGTTTACAATTATATTTTCAATAATTAAGTGTACTTCTTAATTAACTTTATTATTGATCGCAAAGCTGTAATTGTTTGTATTTCCATTTTATTAATATTTATTAAATTATCTAATTTTATATTCCGTCATCGTCCACAGAGCTCCATGCCTCTTCCACTTATATACCACATCCTCACACACTTACAATAAGTTATAGTTATTTTTTTCTAATACTATAATTACTAGAAATACTTTTTATGGCAAAACAACGTTTGCCGGGTCAGCTAGTTATTTTATAATTGTAATAAACATTGTAAACATTGTTAACCTCATACGCATTGTATGTAGTCATTTTCCTTGAGTAAAATATGTTTACACTTTATATTTTTAAATAATTTGATGTAAAATACAAAAAAATTCTTCTGTTATGTTGCCGTCATAATAACAAATACTGAGTCGTACACATTGAAAATTACAACATAAACTAATGCCGTGGGCTGCTGCTTGACGTATATGTAATCACCAAATAACAATTCATACACAAAAAAAAAAGTAAAATTTCTTTATATTTAACATTTGTTCATATATGCATGTGTCTTGTTATTTGGTGATCACACATGTCCCACGCGGTAGCCCATGGAATTAGTTTCCGTTGTAAATGTTTTCAGCTGTACAACTTAATTATTATTTGTTACTATGGCTGCAAAAAAAAAAAAAACAGAAAAATTTTGTGTTTGACATTAAATTATTTTAAAAAAAATATAAATTGTAAATTTTTTTATTATAGGAAAATGGCATCACATACGATGAATATTGTTTGGTTCACATACAGAATTATTAATTTTTTGGGGTCCGACATCCATAACATAAAGTAAGCAGGACTTTTCATTGATACATTAATCATACAAGAGAAAACGCTATCGAGGCACCAATGAAACTTTCTAAGAAGACGAGACTGTTTTGAAAGCTAACGCTAAAGATTCTGAAATAAAGTACGTTTCTTAACCATTTTAATTGCACATAACCATATCGTTTTAGCAGTTGCAAAGAACAAATTTTTATTCGGTGCTGTACCGGTTGGGCATAACGCTCAGTCGCATATCGATACCAATAAAAAACGTGAAGGTTTTCTTTGTGGTGACCTCCGGTAGTGGGTAGTTCACGACGGCGCTGGCACGTAACGAGGTCACACGACATAACGAAGGTTGGAGTTTGATAAGGTACCTGCTGTGCTTACACGCAACCACCGCCACTGGACACAGTTGTTCACACCACCACCTTCCCCAAGAACCTCGTCGCCGACACAGAGTACTTGAGAATACAGAAGCGTAACAGCCGCACGCTCAAGCAAAATGGCGTCACTGGCCAGCAACATGTCGGAACGCCTTTCGCCAATCAGCGCCTGGTAACTTACTTGCCAACCAGGGGCCGCGATGCCGAAGAAGCTAGAGCTCTCGTCTGCCACCAAGGCGAACCCCCGCAGGGCCGATCCTATGTCTGTGCGGGCGCCTAGTCCCGCAATATACAACGTTTATTCCGTTTAGGCTATTCTCCTTAATTACTGTATAAACTTTTGGTATTTCCTTCCCCTCACGCCTATGGTTATGCGGGTGTCTTTCCCCACAGTTCCAATATTCCTATTTTGGTTTTAACACGTACCATTCTACTTCCCGTTATTATTTTTCCGTTTTCGGTGAGGTTTAGTTCCCCCGCCTACTGGCCACGGCCGTTAACTCCTGTTTCTTTTCCATGCTCCCTTTCTCTCTATCATTTTGCTTATCATTTTGGGGGTTTTGTTTAATTTTTTCCCCCAGTTTTATATGCTAATCTTGTTATTTATTCTTTGCGGTTTCACTTGGTGTTCCATTACTGTCCTTTGTGAAGAAGAGCGCTGTGCGCTGGAATGTATAGAATCTGTTTTACTGTTCATGTTATTATTTTCTATGTAAAGGGTCATGTTGTCAATAAAAATACTATAGAATCAAATCAATCGATCCTGCAGTCGCATTCCGGTGCTGCTCGGTACTCACCTCGCTTCACCTCCATCGGCTCTCAAGACCTCGATGTTAAGAGCTGTCCAAACCTCTCCGCTCCACTTACTTGCCAGCCGGCGGCCCAGCCAATAGGGAACGTTTCACAGCACACAGTAAACCAATAAGACACAAGGTCCGTCCTCAGAGCGAGTAAGTGGAGAGTTGAATGGAGAGATTTGGGCGGATCTTAAAATCGAGGTTTTGAGAGCCGATGAAGATGACGCGAGGTGAGTACAGAGCAGCGCCGGAATGCAAGGGCGGGGGGAAACGGAAGAAACTCGAGAAAACCCTCCAACCAGCGGCATCGTCCGGCACGATTCCCGCATGCAGAAATACAGGGGCGACCCCGCCGGGAATTTAACCGGGTTCGCCTTGGTGTTGGTGAGAGACGAGTAGTCTAACCACTGCACCACCGCGGCCCCCCGTTCTCAGAGCCCTGCGAAGGCAATCAGTGAATGGGTGTCCTCACATAAAGGAATCGTCACGCCATTGCTTGTCTGCGTAGGGCCTACTTATCTACTCTCTGCCGTCGACAAGCCAAGAACTCAATGTCCGCTGCCCCCCTCCACCCCTCGCTCTCACCAACATCGATATAACACTCACCGAACACTCGGCGTGAAGCAAGGCCTGACATACGAATTTCCCCACAGAAGGGAAAAAAAAAAAAAAAAAAAACAGTCCAACAACACTAATAGGTGGTTCGATACACGCACCTCCAGAGCAATTGCACTCCTGACTGATGCATACTTGTCTGCGAGCGTTATTGGGGAATCTCCGTGTTTCGCCGATACCGTTCCTTTGTCGGCCATCAGGGCTGCAACCAGCTCAGGAGAAGATAGCAACATTCCTGCGCAGCGGTCAAGCGGACTCAGACATCCCGGCGCTGCTAGGTTCGAGTCCCGACTGGGAACAGTAGTTTTTACCGCTCGCCCCAGGCGTCATCAGGGTTGATCCAGGGTCAATACTAGTCAACTGGTTACGAATCAACGATAAAAGATACGCAGCTTATAATGTTGCCCTTGTGGACACTGGCTACGAACCCTAAGCAAAAGTATAGACGCAAAAATAAAGTGGCAGGACACAGTGCTATGCACTTTATTGGTTTACAAATTGACCAACTACACATTTTCAAGCGCATGTTTATTTCAATTTATTACCATTTTAGTTTTTTTTTTAATGAAAAAGCAACGTAATTGCAAATTGAAATCGTTAAATACAAACATGTTGACACTAGTTACATATAACTGTAAAACTTATCTAAGCATCTATAGTTTAAATAACGTTTTCATTATTGTGATACCGGGTTTGTAGCTATTATCTTTCTTTCTCACTAGCTTTCGTGATATAACATCTCTTAAAGTTGTGTATATAATTTTGATACTGGACAAATATTTTTGTTAAAAAATTTCGATTCTAATGTAAGAAAAACATTATTTTGGTTCCAATCTTCGTTTTGTTTCTCGTACTCAAATATGAATAAAATGGCAGTTTTTTTGTTTTAAATAGTTGTTACGGAAATTCAAAATTCAAAAATCTTATCCGTAACCATATTTTACGTACTTCTCACAAACGATTTCCGGAATATTTCTAGAAGATTAAAAAATACTGTGATGTATGCTATGCTGACAGATATATGAATATATCCTTGTTAGTAAACATATGATATGATAAAGAAAAAAAATATGAACGTGTATTCCAACTTTGACAATTTTTTATTTCTTTCAATCCTTTACACAAAAAATGATCAAAACTACCATTCATAAACTAAAATTTTTTTAATAACTTTGATATATCCTTCAGGTATAAACAATATGAAAATAACTCATTTAAGATTAAGAACATACACACAGAAACACACACACACACACACATGTATATATATATATATAACATTGAATTTTAATGCGGCTGATACAATTTTTGGTACAAATTTCTTTTTTTCTTTAGATAGCAAATTTGTAATTATTTTACCTGGAAGGTGCACAGCAAAAAATTGAAAAATGTGACATAAAAGATGAATAAAAATTGTGTTTATTTTACAGATTGGAATAAAATAAATACTAAAAGGAATTATAATAAAGAATCTTCACAAATATTGCTGTTATAATGAATATTACTATTAACATAATTATATACTTATATATCAATTAAAATATTATTTTAAAACCTTTCAAAATTCATTTAGAAATCTGAGCCATATGGGTTTAGTATGTTGCCGACTCTACTGGTCTCCAGGGAAATACTCACAGCAAACTGCTCATCGAAGGGAAATACTCACAGCAAACTGCTCATCGAAGGGAAATACTCACAGCAAACTGCTCATCGAAGGGAAATACTCACAGCAAACTGCTCATCGAAGGGAAATACTCACAGCAAACT
>NQII01007257.1:3958-87751 GCA_002778355.1 Clitarchus hookeri
GGTGCGCTGGGCCTTGGGAGGTGCGCTAGCAAGAAGGGTGTGTGGGTACATGCGTCGGGGTGTATGCATGTGTGAGGCTTGGCTATTTGACTAAATTGTCTACACTGGCAGGACGGGCGAAGACAAGTGGTTTCTTCAGTGACGTCGGCGGCAATGGGGACACTGCACTAGCCACATGCCAGATGAGGCTTTGGGACGACCTGGATGAGCTGGTGGATGACCCTCTCTGGCTATCTGGCAAGCAACTTCCTCCTTTTTCCAGGAGTACACCTGGTTAGCACCTGGATCTGAGCTCCCCAGGACTCCAACCAGGGCTAGCCCTATGATAAGGAATAAGGGGAGTGACAGTACAGAGGGGTGGATAGCGGGTGTACAATAGGAATAGGCACGTCCTAATGGAAATAAGGAGAAGGCTGTTGGATGGGAAAGCAGCCTGGACTACTGGCCTTCAGCCTAGTGGGTTGGCGAGTGGGACGTCGCTGGCGAACCCAAGTACGAAACAGAAGGTGACAGTATCAGGTTCGGGGGCGTCCGTTCTTGTAGCTACTTGGTAAGCGGAATGTTGCTGGCGGACGCAGGCACATACTGGAGGGGGCAATAGTCCAAGGTAGCAGCTGCTCTGGTGTTACCCAGGAAGGCGGGCATCCCAAGCTCACCGTCGAGACAGTGCCCCAAAAGGTGAGGTAGGGAACAAGGTTCCCGCTCGTGACTACTCCTGCAAGAGTGTTAAAAGCACATATAAACCAGTCTGTATGCTGACTACGGCCTGAAGGGCTGATCCCAGGTTGCCAACCGGTATGTTCCCTAGTCTTGGGATCGCCCTCGCCCCCCGTGCTGCCGCGTCTTCCAAGTCAGCGGAACTCAGACTTGTGCAGCAAGGTGGTGTCGTGCGGAGTAAGAGATTCTACGTAGGCCACATATAATAGTGACAACTTGAAGTCACTTGGTTCTCGGGCAGAGTGACATTCTGCAAATGTTGACGTGACGTCGGTAGGCATTAGGGCAGAGTAACGGTGTGCGATTGAACTGGCGCGAGACAGTCTCAAACTGAGGACTGCGAGCTCTATTAATACGTGGCGCACAGGGCTAGCGCAGGGGTGCGGAGGTAGCGGTAGAGAGGTCACAGAGAGAGAGGGTGGCGGTGAGCCAGCGGAGATGGGTGAAGTTGGCAGCTACTTCCCCTCACGCGGCCGAAGGCCATAGGGGTAAGAGCATCATCATTGTGTGATGCAGGTTGCGGCGCAGCAGGATGCATTAGCAGGCCTGAGCCAACCCTGCGCTTCAAGACACACTGTGGCATAACTGCTCTTCTTTGGAGGGGACCCGTGGCTGTGGCAAAGCTAGATCGGGTAAATGACGACGGCCATGGCGCGTCAACAAATACACTGTATACAGAATTTTTTGCACTTGCAGAATTCATTGTAGGATAGTGTTCTTGCCACTGACACCTTCCTCCCCAATCACTTTTGTCAGATCGCAGTCCAATTATACAGTCACCTTGCATGGCTTTTCTCCAAACAATTTCCTCATCTCTATGGGGTTATACCTTTATATGTTTTTTTATGCATATCACTGTCAACAACTGTGACAAAATTTATCTGGCTGGGTACCATTAGGTGTTCTGACTTTACTGTAAGTAATTTTCTCTGCACTTACTGCATTTCAATGCATAATGGTATCACATTTTATTCTAAAAATTTCCTTCAAAATTTCATACATGAATATTATATGAATCATTGGTTAGATACTTGACAAAAAAAATATCACCCGCACCCTCCCTGTAAATTATACAGATATCCCTTAAATTATTTGTTTAAGCAAAAGGTCAACTACAGGATTTTATCACGAAACACAGTAACAACTGAACCACGTGAGTGAAGAGACTTGGGAGGCTCTTAACATTGAGGTCTTGAGAGTCAATGAGGGTGAAGTGAGGTGAGTATGGAGCAGCGGCCCAATGCAAGGGCAGGGGAAACGGGATATCCCCGAGAAAACCTGCCAACCAGTGGCATCATCCAGCGTGATTCACAAATGTGAAAATCCAGGCGTGACACCACTGGGAACCGAACAGAGTTTGCCTTGGTGGGAGGCAAGTAGTCCAACCACTACAGCACCGCGGCCCACATAACGACTGAAGCATGCCAACTACCAAGCACAATCGCAGCTATCATACCTTGACTAGACCCCTCCCACCTCAACTGCAGACTTAGGAAGGAAATTACAGGGGTTGATTGCCACTAACTAGGCGTGGATACCACCTGTATGACACCTAGTTGAAAGTTTCACAACCAAGCCTAGCTCGGCAACCCCTCTCCTTTACACCTCCTCAAGGGTGTATCGAGCTCGCTCAGCCATCACGGAGTGGAAGTTAGAAGGTGCAGATTGTCACCCCCAAGCACCCTCGACCCTCGTGACATCTGCCCTGTGAGTATACATTCAGTTGCAGACCTGCAAATTGCCAAGTGTTCATTATCCCCCACCTGCCTTACGACTTAAACTCCGTGATATCTTCAGCTTGCACTAGCAGCCAACCACATCCATTCGGGACAAATAGAACTTAGCCGTTGAGAGACCATAGACTGTCAAAGGTGTTGCGTGTCTTATCGCGATTAGACTCATGCTCAAATTCTATTATTTTACTAGTAGACGATGATAGTTGTGACGTGGCTGAGGCCACTCATTCCATGGGTTAGATAATTAAGTGATTGCATTGGGGATTGGTTTTTCAGTGGACTCTGTCCAGTAGAGTTTCTCACAGGAGAGCTATCATCAATTTTGAGTAAATCCTGCAGCTCTTTATTCCAGAGTTTTACTAATAATTGCAGAGAGGTAACAATTACTTATTTATTCTCAGTTACACTCCAATCCTAATAACTCAGAATTCAAACCCACGTCCACAAGGACTTCTCAGCGAGGAAAAGGTGGGAGCCGAGAACACACTCAGACAAAAGACAATTACAGCGGCAAACGATAGTACCTCGAAGGAATGGGGACTGTAGCAACTTGATGTCCGGTACTGCAATTGTTGAACCTGTCTTTGTTGGACCAGAGTCCTTTGGACACTACGGTCAAGCACAGTACCGGGAAACAATTACTAAGTAACACCCACGTTAATTCAGAGTTACTGTGTCACCATCCCCAACTATCCAACACACCACCGCAGTTCTCTACAAGGAGTTGGAATTGGAGGGCTGGGCAGCGTTACCTGCCAGGAGCCAGTACACCAGACTGACAAGAAGTGAGAGCATCGTTCAAAGAGTATGGATGTTGATTCTATGTGCTGGCAGCCAGGTGTGTGTGTGTGCCTGGAAGGGCTAAAGTGAAGACGTGGGTAAGCGAGGAAGAAGGTATAAAAACGAAAAATGAAGTAAGCCACGTAGATTACGTCTTAAGGCAACTGCAAAAACAAATACCTTGACGCCAGTTGAGACAACGTGATGATTGTTCACTGGCTCAGTATCTCTCTAGAGCAGCCATACTCAACCTTTTTTTTATAAGGGCCACAAATACCGTTCAGTCATAGTGTCGCGGGCCGCAAGTAAAAANGGAGGTAGCGGTAGAGAGGTCACAGAGAGAGAGGGTGGCGGTGAGCCAGCGGAGATGGGTGAAGTTGGCAGCTACTTCCCCTCACGCGGCCGAAGGCCATAGGGGTAAGAGCATCATCATTGTGTGATGCAGGTTGCGGCGCAGCAGGATGCATTAGCAGGCCTGAGCCAACCCTGCGCTTCAAGACACACTGTGGCATAACTGCTCTTCTTTGGAGGGGACCCGTGGCTGTGGCAAAGCTAGATCGGGTAAATGACGACGGCCGTGGCGCGTCAACAAATACACTGTAAACAGAATTTTTTGCACTTGCAGAATTCATTGTAGGATAGTGTTCTTGCCACTGACACCTTCCTCCCCAATCACTTTTGTCACATCGCAGTCCAATTATACAGTCACCTTGCATGGCTTTTCTCCAAACAATTTCCTCATCTCTATGGGGTTATACCTTTATATGTTTTTTATGCATATCACTGTCAACAACTGTGACAAAATAGATCTGGCTGGGTACCATTAGGTGTTCTGACTTAACTGTAAGTAATTTTCTCTGCACTTACTGCATTTCAATGCATAATGGTATCACATTTTATTCTAAAAATTTCCTTCAAAATTTCATACATGACTATTATATGAATCATTGGTTAGATACTTGACAAAAAAAATATCATCCGCACCCTCCCTGTAAATTATACAGATATCCCATAAATTATTTGTTTAAGCAAAAGGTCAACTACAGGATTTTATCACGAAACACAGTAACGACTGAACCACGTGAGTGAAGAGATTTGGGAGGCTCTTAACATTGAGGTCTTGAGAGTCAATGAGGGTGAAGTGAAGTGAGTATGGAGCAGCGACCCAATGCATGGGCAGGGGAAACGGGATATCCCCGAGAAAACCTGCCAACCAGTGGCATCATCCAGCGTGATTCACAAATGTGAAAATCCAGGCGTGACCCCACTGGGAACCGAACAGAGTTCGCCTTGGTGGGAGGCGAGTAGTGCAACCACTACAGCACCGCGGCCCACATAACGACTGAAGCATGCCAACTACCAAGCACAATCGCAGCTATCATACCTTGACTAGACCCCTCCCACCTCAACCGCAGACTTAGGAAGGAAATTACAGGGGTTGATTGCCACTAACTAGTTGAAAGTTTCACAACCAAGCCTAGCTCGGCAACCCCCCTCCTTTACACCTCCTCAAGGGTGTATCGAGCTCGCTCAGCCATCACGGAGTGGAAGTTAGAAGGTGCAGATTGTCACCCCCAAGCACCCTCGACCCTCGTGACATCTGCCCCGTGAGTATACATTCAGTTGCAGACCTGCAAATTGCCAAGTGTTCATTATCCCCCACCTGCCTTACGACTTGAACTCNGTGAGTATACATTCAGTTGCAGACCTGCAAATTGCCAAGTGTTCATTATCCCCCACCTGCCTTACGACTTGAACTCAGTGATATCTTCAGCTTGCACTAGCAGCCAACCACATCCATTCGGGACAAATAGAACTTAGCCGTTGAGAGACCATAGACTGTCAAAGGTGTTGCGTGCCTCATCGCGATTAGACTCATGCTCAAATTCTATTATTTTACTAGTAGTTGAAGTAGACGATAATAGTTGTGATGTGGCTGAGGCCACTCATTCCATGGGTTAGATAATTAAGGGATTGCATTTGGGATTGGTTTTTCAGTGGACTCTGTCCAGTAGAGTTTCTCACAGGAGAGCTATCATCAATTGTGAGTAAATCCTGCAGCTCTTTATTCCAGAGTTTTACTAATAATTGCAGAGAGGTAACAATTACTTGTTTATTCTCAGTTACACTCCAATCCTAATAACTCAGAATTCAAACCCATGTCCACAAGGACTTCTCAGCGTGGAAAAGGTGGGAGCAGAGAACACACTCAGACAAAAGACAATTACAGCGGCAGGCAATAGTACCTCAAAGGAATGGGGGCTGTAGCAACTTGATGTCCGGTACTGTAACTGTTCAACCTGTCTTTGTTGGACCAGAGTCCTTTGGACACTACGGTCAAGTACAGTACTGGGAAACAATTACTAAGTAACACCCACGTTAATTCTGAGTTACTGTGTCACCATCCCCAACTATCCAACACACCACCGCAGTTCTCCACGAGGAGTTGGAATTGGAGGGCTGGGCAGCGTTACCTGCCAGGAGCCAGTACACCAGACTGACAAGAAGTGAGAGCATCGTTCAAAGAGTATGGATGTCGATTCTATGTGCTGGCAACCAGGTGTCTGTGTGCCTGGAAGGGCTAAAGTGAAGACGTGGATAAGCAAGGAAGAAGGGTATAAAAACGAGAAATGAAGTAGGCCAGGTAGATTATTTCTTAAGGCAACTGCAAAAACAAATACCTTGACGCCAGTTGAGACGTGATGATTGTTCACTGGCTCAGTATCCCTCTAGAGACTAGGGAAACTGGGTCACCATAACGAGGATTTTAAGAGGTCGTGTGGACAGACATGTCTGAACCTTGGAGGTGTCTGGCCCTGGCCCGCCCGGTGATTGGGCATTTAGGAATAGCAGTGGGTACACAGCACTGGACAGTCAGTAATGTTATGTTATGTTAATTGTATATGGGGATAAAACAAAATGAGAGTAAAATAATTACTATCTTTAGAGGATTTAGTGGATATCCTGTAGGTGCAGACATGACTGTAAATGTTGTTGCGCCATAGACGTCGTCATTCACCCGTCCTAGCCTCGCCGCAGCCCATCCTAAGAAGAGTCATTAGGCCATACACGCCACAGCACACCAAGCCCAGGGTTGGCTCGCCCAACTGTTGCGAAGCGAGCTTCGGCGCAGCAGGCGGCATCATGTCGCTGCTCTCTTACCCCTCCAGCCTTCGGCCGCAAGAGGTGTACTCGCCACCAGCTTCTGCCACCTTCGGCCATCTCCACCGGCTCACCGCTGCTGCTCTCTCTACGTCTCTTCTCTCAACTGTCTCGAAGTGCGGCTTAGGAAGCTTGTCTTCCTGAGCAACACCAGAGCGGTTGTCATCTTGGACTATCGCCCCTCCAGTACGTGCCTGGGTCTGCCAGCGATGTCTCACTCGCCAAGTAGCAGCAAAAACAGACGCATCCAAACCTGAACTGTAACCCTCAGTTTGGTACTTGGGTCTGCCAGTGATGTACCGCTCGCCAAGCCACTAGACTGAAGACCATTAGCCCAGGCTACCTACCCTACCCAACAGCCAGCACCCTAGTCTCCATCAGGCTGTGCCTACCCCTTTTCGCCACCCACTATCTGCCTATCTGATCTACCACCCCTCTTATGCCTCACCAAAGGGCTGGGTAGAGCAAAACTGCCAAGCAGGGGCTTGTCCTGGCTAGAGTCCTAAGAGAAGTGGTTCAGGTGTCAACCAGGTATATACTTGGAGGAGGAGGCTGCTCGCCAGAGGTTCCGCATCCAGCACATCCACCTTAACCTTGAACCTCGTCTGGCACGTGGCACGTGCAGTTTCTCTGCTGCCTCCAACGCCGCTGAAGAAGCCGCCTACCTTCACTCGGCCCACTAACGTCACTAGGGTAGTCAGACCCCTTAAAGTCACACCCTCCTATACCCCTACCAAGGTATCCCCTCGCTCATCGCTTGCAAGCGCGTCTCCTAAGACAAAAGTTCTATTATAGAAGTGGCCAAACCTAGCAATGTAGGCCCCAAGATAAACCACGTACGAGTAGCAACCACTGCTTCACAGTCGCCCGAGGGGGGGTGGGAAAGCTTTGGCGCCGCCGTCCAGTAGCCAGACCCANCAAGGTATCCCCTCGCCCATCGCTTGCAAGCGCGTCTCCTAAGACAAAAGTTATATTATAGAAGTGGCCAAACATAGCAATGTAGGCCAGATAAACCACGTACGAGTAGCAACCACTGCTTCACAGTCCCCCGGGGGGGAAAGCTTTGGCGTCGCCGTACAGTAGCCAGACCCACTAAGGGTGCACGTCAAGACCTTTCCTTTCTTGGTGCCCAATGTGGGGACATTGCAGAAATACCGGCCATCAGCCACCTTTCTCAAAACTGGAAAGCACCTGAGAAAAACCCTTTTGGGTATCCACAGAGCCACCATTAACTTGACTTCAGGGAGTCAGCCTAAACACCCCGTGGCGCACAATTCCTGTTAACGGCACCAGAATGGCCAAAACCGACAGCATAGGCCACACCGAATGGCAGATCTGTGCCATAGAGGAATACCCTGGCGCAGGGCATTACTTCATAACCTGCAAGCATTGCGATGCCGCTTTNGAAAGCTTTGGCGCCGCCGTCCAGTAGCCAGACCCACTAAGGGTGCGCGTCAAGACCTTTCCTTTCTTGGTGCCCAATGTGGGGACATTGCAGAAATATCGGCCATCAGCCACCTTTCTCAAAACTGGAAAGCACCTGAGAAAAGCCCATTTGGGTATCCACAGAGCCACCATTAACTTGACTTCAGGGAGTCAGCCTAAAACACCCAGTGGCGCACAATTCCTGTTAACGGCACCAGAATGGCCAAAACCGACAGCATAGGCCACACCGAAGGNGGGAGTCAGCCTAAAACACCCAGTGGCGCACAATTCCTGTTAACGGCACCAGAATGGCCAAAACCGACAGCATAGGCCACACCGAAGGGCAGATCTGTGCCATAGAGGAATACCCTGGCGCAGGGCATTACTTCATAACCTGCAAGCATTGCGATGCCGCTTTTCACTACATCTGTCTAGGTTGGGAAGACCAGGAGAGAGACCCCAGGGACTAGAATACCGATGTCTGAACTGTAGGGACAGACATCGCCATTGCGACCAAGCCGACTGTCTGGGAAGGAGCATGTACTGGATAGCCTGCCACGAGTACCCACGCAATTTTCAAAACCTTTGCCTAGGATAGCAAGACAAAGCCAGAGACCTCGAGGGTCTGTACTTTAAATGCCCAACCTGCAGAATAACGCCTGAACAAGCACCACTCAGAACTGAGCCCATAGTGCAAGAATGGCTGCCAGTACTTGAGTCCCTACTTTTACCAGAATACTCAAGGAAGACCCCAGAGGATCTCCGTAAGTTTCTCAAAACATGCCAGACGAAATTCGAGAGGACACGCCTACCCAAAGCCTTGTGGTTACTTAAGACAAAGGCCCAGCTTCATGGCGACACAAAGGTGGTGGAATAAGTACAGCAAGTTAGTCACCAACTGGGAAGAACTGTCCAAGACACTAGTCGCACACTTTTCAGAACCACAAATGGTTGCGCAGCTAATTAACGAGCTCTACGCTCAAACCTAGAAGGAGAATGAGGAGGTCGAACTCTTTATTAGTAACGTGAATCAAATAGAGTCCAGAATCAAAAATTTATGAACAAGAATATTGGAATGGAATCCGGAATCTGTAAAAATGATAAATTGTCCCAACACTGATCATGTATATTTTCTGCACGTATTTTGATATGACGCACCACATTTAAAAGTTACTGGTGTACTAGGAACAGCCTTACTACGGNATGGCGACACAAAGGTGGTGGAATAAGTACAGCAAGTTAGTCACCAACTGGGAAGAACTGTCCAAGACACTAGTCACACACTTTTCAGAAACACACATGGTTGCGCAGCTAATTAACGAGCTCTACGCTCAAACCTAGAAGGAGAATGAGGAGGTCGAACTCTTTATTAGTAACGTGAATCAAATAGAGTCCAGAATCAAAAATTTATGAACAAGAATAATGGAATGGAATCAGGAATCTGAATCTGTAAAAATTATAAATTGTCCCAACACTGATCATGCATATTTTCTGCACGTATTTTGATATGACGCACCACATTTAAAAGTTACTGGTGTACTAGGAACAGCCTTACTACGGATCCAGCTGACAATGCCAACAGCAAACAATAACCACTATGTACTTTACATCTGGAGCAAAGAGGAGCATGCAGGAAGGTGCAAATGCAACTTACTGTGAGTACGTGGAGCCAGGTGGACTGAAACGTAGCACCCGGACTACCGAGGGTGAAGGAGAGTACGGGAAACTGGCTAGAGCTACATTCTGAGGGAGCGACTTCAGGACCTCCCGTCTGCAACACAATTCCTCTTCCCCATCATGCACCATGCCAACACACTCCACACACAATAACTGGTATACTGTCTTAAATACAATACCCACTAATGAAACAAAATACAGTAGTAAATAAACATTATACCTCCACCATACAACCAACAAACTAACAGCAGTACTGTAGCAAGTATGAATCAGTTACAATTCTAAGCATCATAACTTTAAATGACAAGACATTATTTACCACAGATCAATTCTGATCACAAGAGAGAATCTTATAGTTGCTTGATGCCAACTAACATTAAAGCTGTTTTATTATATTTAATGGCCAACACACTACCCTCCCAACAAATGAAAGATTAAACTAAGTTTTCCTGCTGTCTAATATTTTTTTTGTAAATTTTTGATGATGGGGTTATTCAAATCCTGATACAGGAAACTCCTGATTATCCGCTTTATGGAATAACCGTCGTACTTTAAAAAAAAAAGCCAAAAAACTAGTTTTGTAAATACAACATCCACAGACCAGTATGTAACTTCCACAGACAAGTACGCAATGTCGTGNCAAAAAACTAGTTTTGTAAATACAACTTCCACAGACAAGTACGCACTGTCGCGGCCAGTAGCGGTGAGCTGGCAACTCTGCATAGCTGTTAAACAAAGGCTGTGATGGCGAGCTGTCAACACTGCTAATGCATAGTACGATAACCCAAATGTGTGTTGTTCACTTTCCGTTCCCAACTGGATAGTATAATCAGTTACGAATTTGTTGCACTTATGAACAATCTGCATTAAATGTCCACCAAACAAAAACCTGTCATGCTAATGATTGAACACAAAGTGGAAGCAATAAACAAACTTGAAACTGGTACCATCATTAAACAACTTTCACTTATGTATGAAGTAGACTAAACAATTTGCGATATTAGAGATAATAAAGGGAAGATAATTACATATGCAAGCAGTTTAGACTCCGTTAGTGGGATGAGAAAGAAGAAAACAACGCTAACTGCTACATGTGACGAATTTTATAAGGCTATACTGGAGTGGTTTTGTCAAAAGAGTGTTGAAGGCACTCTAGTATCCAGTATTATTTGCGCAGAACAGGCAAAGAAATTCTTCCGAGAGCTCTGAAAGGAAGAAGAATTCAACGCTTCCTCGGACAAGTTAACAAGGTTTAAACAGCATCACGGCATACAGGAAATTGCTGTTCAAAGAGAGAAATTGAGTGCTAAATAACCAGCCGCCAGTGAATTTTGTTTTAACAGTTCCAGGAATTTGTTGAAACAGATTTGCAAATTGAACAGATCTACAATGCAGACGAAACTGGATTGTATTGGAAGTGTCTTCCATCCAAGACATTAGCATTTGAAAAAAGAACACGGTTCACCAGGCCACAAGTCCAGTAAAGATAGACTGAAAGTAATGTGTTGCGCAAATGCTACCAGCTCACATAAAGTTAAACTTTCTGTTATAGATAATACAAAAAAAACGTTGCTCTTTTAAAGGGACTGAGAAAAATTTGCCAGTTACCTATTTCAATCAAAAAGAAGCATGGATGGATTGCAATACATTCCAAAACTGGTTTAATTACAATTTTGCGCCACAAGTGCGTGAACACCTAAAATCAAAAGGCCTCCAACAAAAAGGTGTGCTAATACTTGACAACGTACCATCGCATCCCAATGCAGATGTTCTCAAATCAGATGGACAAATATTTGTTAATGTTACATTGCTGATTCAACATATGGATCAAGGAGTCATTGCCACAATAAAGAAACTGTACAGGGGTGGCCTCCTTCAAAGAGAGATTGATGAGGGCATCATCTCAAGACATTATGGAAGAAGTTGGCAGTATTAGATGCTATGTATGAAGTGTGCAATTTGCTCATCATGGAAATTTTTTTTTCCATACATTGAAATTGAGGACTGTTTTGGATTTTAAGGTTGAACTTTCGGTAGATTATATTATCCGCTGCTTTACGGGGCACAGAAGGGTGTGAAAACACTGACAGTGAGAATATCGCAGAGTTGTTTGAAGTGGACTGTACAGTGTATGGCTACAAGGTGTTAAGTGACACGGAGATAGTGCGGCATGCGCAAGGTCATGAGGGTGAAACGGATGAAAGTGGAGAGGAAGAGATTGAACTGATTTGAGTTAAGATATTTGGGTGGCTCTTAATGAGGTCTTGAAAGCAGATGAGGATGAAATGCGAAGAGAATGGAGCAGTGCCGAAATGCAAGGGCGGGGGATATGGGATATCCCGAGAAAACCCAACCAGCGTCATCGTCGGGCACAATTCTCACTTGTCAAAATACGGAGAAACCTGACCAGGGACTAAACCCGGTTCGCCCTGGAGGGAGGTGAGTGGTGACTAATTCCACTGAAGCATATTATGCACTCAGCTGTGCTTGAATGAGCAGATAAACTGAGACAAACTGGATAATTAGAACAAGATGATGAGACAGTAATGTTGCACAAAATACACAGTAACAAAAGAATCTACATCTTTGAAACAAAAAAAAAATCTTTGGTCTTCATTTAAATTACCAGATCTGCCACCAGATTATTAAAGACATCACTAACTTTTCAACTTGTCGCACATANTTGGTCTTCATTTAAATTACCAGATCTGCCACCAGATTATTAAAGACATCACTAACTTTTCAACTTGTCGCACATATGACATCTGGTCACCAGATCATCACCTGAAATCACCATATCTGGCAAGAACATCACCAAATGGCAACTGTGACTANATGACATCTGGTCACCAGATCATCACCTGAAATCACCATATCTGGCAAGAACATCACCAAATGGCAACTGTGACTATGTTATTGCAGATGATACTTTTTTATTAAGGCCATGTACCTTTGTTTCTGTCAGCAATTGACAAGAGCTGTTTTGGTGTCTGGGTCGGAGATTACACTTCCTGCTGAGACCACTAACCTGCAAGACAGGCTGTCTCAGCAGTAGCAGACTGCCGTAAATGGCGACAGCAAACTATAATTCTAATCAAGAAATTGTAATGTTGCTGTATTCTGCCAAGGACGCAAAAAAGTAAGGATGGATTTGTATTCAATTATTTTCACATGAATTAAATATTCATACTAGAATTTTTAAAAATGAATCTCCTTATCATTGAAAAACACATCATTACTAACAACATGATGACAAAGTTGTCTGGTATAGTGGATATTTCTACTGTTGGTACTGCTGACGAGTAGACGCCTCATTTACCTGGAGGTGCAAAGAGTCAATGGTGTCGTAAGCCTTCCACCACAGACGGCTGAGAAGCAAGCAATGTTGTCTTTATGGGGTGTTGTTGGTTGCGAGGTTTGGTGCCTTAGGCAACTCAATAATGGTCCGTTGGGCATGGGAAGGAGCACTGCTAGGGGTAGGCTTCGTCTGAACTCTGGTGGGAGCATAGCTGGGTTAGGGTTCCAGGCATCTCACCACCTTCCCTACGGCCAAGGGTCAGTCGTTAACTATGGGCTTCTCGGGTCGCGTAGGGAGCAATGGAGATATGGCGCGAGGAATGCACCACAAGAGTCTGAAGTATCTCTGCCCTTGTTGGACAAGCTGGAAGTTGTCCCCCTCTAGCATGCGCCGCCTCTGGTTTTTAGGTGTAAACCCTGTTGGTGCTCTGCTCTGTTTCCACCAGGCTCTCAAACCAGTGCTAGTGCCTGCTTGGCTGCTTTATCTTGCCCAGCCCTGTGGCAAGGCATATAGTCGGAAATAGCTTAGAGAGGGGAGACAGTGGATGTTCAATAGGGGCGGGAAACAGCCTGATATGATGAAAATACAAGGCAGGTTGGTAGGTGCCTACTATTGGCCTCCTACAAGTACATTGACTGGGCAGGACGTCACAGGCAGACCCAAGCACTTTACAGAAGGGGACAATAGCTGGGTGGAGAGCAGCTCCTGTGTTACTCAGCAAGGCGGGACGTCGCCATAGGATCCAAGTAACACGCAGAGCCAGAGCTCCTGGAAGGTGAGGAAGGTAAAAAAGGGGGAGGGCGGCACGTACCTTCTCCTGGAAGAGTGTTGGCAGACCACTAGGACGAAGTGGAAAGCAGAAGGAGGCAGGGTGTGAAGAACAGCAGCTGTTAATGATAAACGCAGCCAATTTAGAATATTTATGTTTATTGGCAGAACAATTAAACACAAATATCCAGCTTGTATCCTGATTAGGGCCCGAATGGGCGTATGTAGGTAGCCAACAAAGGTTTTCCTTAGTCTCTCGGGAGACGCAGTAAAACGGGGGGCGAGGGTAACCCCAGACGGTCGGTACTCGAACTCTTAAGCAGTAGAATCGTGGCTAGAGCTGTGTAGCCGTGAGACATTGGTGGGTTCGGTAGGTGTCCAGGCAGAGTATGTTCTGCAACTAGAGCTGCACAAGGCAGGTAGGAAACTTTGGTATTCGGTACACGGTCAGGCAGAAAGACATCCTGCAACTGAGCTGCACAAGTCAGCTTNGCAGGTAGGAAACTTTGGTATTCGGTACACGGTCAGGCAGAAAGACATCCTGCAACTGAGCTGCACAAGTCAGCTTCAAACTAAGGACCACGGGTTCTATTTATACCCAAAACACAGGACCAGCGCGGGGGTACGTTAAAATACTTTTCACCTTTGCAATTTTTGTCATGTTGACAGTCATACACAGCTTATTTCTGATTGCCTGACAGTTTTAGTTTTGTCTCCTATCATATTTCAGGTGTTGCACAAGTTTATAATCCACCATTATGACATATATGAATANGCAGGTAGGAAACTTTGGTATTCGGTACACGGTCAGGCAGAAAGACATCCTGCAACTGAGCTGCACAAGTCAGCTACAAACTAAGGACCACGGGTTCTATTTATACCCAAAACACAGGACCAGCGCGGGGGTACGTTAAAATACTTTTCACCTTTGCAATTTTTGTCATGTTGACAATTATACACAGCTTATTTCTGATTAGCTGGCAGTTTTAGTTTTGTCTCCTATCATATTTCAGGTGTTGCACAAGTTTATAATCCACCATTATGACATATATGAATANCAGTTTTAGTTTTGTCTCCTATCATATTTCAGGTGTTGCACAAGTTTATAATCCACCATTATGACATATATGAATAGAATTAATTTCTAGTGACTTGACAAAACTTATGTTAAATACCATGCCATAGGTATTTCAAACATATACATACTTTGGCGATGTTTCAGCATGATAACATACAAATTTAAGGAAAAAATTGAACTATATGTTAATGTAAACAGCTCTTCTCATTGCACATTTTATGTATTTTTAATTATTATAGCATTAAAATAAGAACACTTACCATGCAAAATACAATAATTGAGAAACAAACCAAGCACCAGATTTATGTAATTACAATTGTTTGAGGCTTGAATATCAACTACATTTTTCTAAAGCAAATTTGATTGTTTTATTGTTACACATACATGTGCATTTAGTTTGGCAATATTTATCTCTACCACTCTACCACATAAAGCACTGCACATGAATTAAAATTTTTGTGTAGCCGGTGTCTGGAATATGGAATACATTGTTTTACTTTATAAAATGTGAATTTTACAGTGTATTATAAACTAGGTAATAAATGTACATATTCCGATTCATAAACTCGTTCCACTTACTGTAAATGTGTACGAGTGGCAAATATCTGTCTTTTTAAGTAATTAGGCAAATCAAAAAATAAGTTACACTAACTCGCCGCGAGAGCTCGCTGTGTTNAAATATCTGTCTTTTTAAGTAATTAGGCAAATCAAAAAATAAGTTACACTAACTCGCCGCGAGAGCTCGCTGTGTGTTGTGACCTTGGGCAATGCGGAGAAAGAGACAGTAACTGCTGAAACGTCCAATAGGAAGGTTGGTGTGGTTGCTAGTCGTGTTGTGTGTGCAGAGCGGGCTAGGATCAATGGCGCATCAACTGGATGTTCAATCCAAATTGGAGGTGCGTGTAACGATCAGATTTCTATGGGCCAAACGGTTTAATTGCGCGGACATTCATCGTCAAATCACTGCTGTATATGGTGAGCGTGCAATTTCTCAGCCAGGTATTATAAAGTGGTCTCAGCAATTTGATGCCGGACGCACGGATATCACGGACGAATATCGCGAAGGCAGGCTCGCAACGTCCAGTACCGTTGCAAATGTTGACTGTGTGGATGCGATCATTAGAGAAAATCGGAGCATAAAACTGCAGGAAATTGCCAGCGTGCTGAACGTTTCGTATAGCATTGTGTTCTCCATTGTTCACTAGCACCTTGGATTTCGTAAATTGTGTCAAAGATGGGTCCCACGTCTTCTCACCGATGTTCACAAAGGACAACGTTTCCAATCGTCACTGGCATTTTTGCAACCATATTCTGCGGAGGGCAACGAGTTTCTGCGACGAATCATCACAGGGGATGAAACGTGGGTCCACCACTTCACCCCCGAAACAAAGAGAACATTGATGGAATGGGTGCACACCTCATCACCACAACGAAAGAAGGCCAAGGTCCAACCTTCAGTAGGTAAGGTTATGGCGACAGTGTCCTTTGACATNCTTCACCCTCGAAACAAAGAGAACATTGATGGAATGGGTGCACACCTCATCACCACAACGAAAGAAGGCCAAGGTCCAACCTTCAGTAGGTAAGGTTATGGCGACAGTGTTCTTTGACATGGAGGGTGTGGTGCACGTGGAATTTATGCAGAAAGGCACCACAACCAACTCGGCTTCGTATTGTCAAACGTTGAACCGGTTGCGTAAAGAAATTAAAGAGAAGCGCCGGTGTGATCTTGTTGCACGATAACGCAACACCTCACACGGCCCGCCAAACGTCTGAACTGCTGCAACGATTCAAGTGGGAGGTATGGCAACATCCTCCATATAGTCCAGACTTAGCGCCATGCGATTTTCATGTTTTCGGTAAGCTGAAAAAGGATCTCGGTGGACGACGATCCCGAAACGATGAGGAGGTGAAAGCAGCTGTCTCCGGGTGGTTACATAGCGCTGGAGGAGATGTCTACGCATCCGGAATCGAAAAGTTGGTTGACCAATCCGAGAAATGTTTACAGTCTCTTGGGGACTATGTGGAAAAGTGAACTTACATTGTATGTTGTCATAGCTGTGTTGCCTATGTATAGGTGGTTTCATACATAGCCATAACGTGGAAGTGAAACTTATTTATTGATTTGCCTATTTCACTGCAAAAAAAACTTAATTTTGAGACAGAAATTAATAAATAAGGAGATGAGAATTTATTTCATCACTGTCTTTAATAATTAATCATTCAANTAGCTGTGTTGCCTATGTATAGGTGGTTTCATACATGGCCATAACGTGGAAGTGTAACTTATTTATTGATTTGCCTATTTCACTGCAAAAAAAACTTGTAATTTTGAGACAGAAATTAATAAATAAGGAGATGAGAATTTATTTCATCACTGTCTTTAATAATTAATCATTCAAAATAACGTCCTCTGACTTTGAGTTACGCTGCACTCGGGTTCGGTGCTTACCCATTATTGGAAGACAATAATGGGTAAGCATTGTCAAAACAATTGCCCAATGTCAAAACAATTTTTTGGCGACAAACGGAGGTCAAGTATATACTTTTAGGCATATCATTTTATTCACAAACATACTGTCCATTTAGTAAAATTAATATTTTCTTTTAAAATCATGTTGATTATACGCCAGTTACAATTAAACACCAAAGTTTACGAGCAAAAAGGACCTTTCATCACATAAGAAAACATCTTTGCAAATTATAATTCCTTGTTAAAAGTATTGCGTAACATTGTCAGGGGAAAACTATTTGCTTTGAAATACTTGTGATGATAGGTGCAACTATTTTGGGTGACGGAAAATCAGGATAAAAGATTTAAGTTTGCCAGGCGCACTTTACTTGCTCAGTGGCCTGGCCAGGCGTGTAAGGGGTAACGGCCGAGAGAGAGGGCGCACTTTTTCTTTTGCTAGGCAACAACTTCCCTTCTTGATGGCATGCAAGGGGAAGAAGGAAAGTGCGCGGCTGAGAGAGACAGAAAGAGGGGTGAAAGAGAAAGGACAATATGTTGTCACGCTGGTTGCTAGGTAACCGCTTCCCCTCTCATCAGGCGTGTAAGGGGAGGTAGCAAGCCAGAATCGCACGTCGCACCATGCTGCAGACATGTTGGGAAGACAGACAACGTGCCGCAGATCAGTGATAAATGGCGGCGCACGTGACGTATTTCACATCCAGTTACTAGACGTTTGCATAAACAACCAGGTTAAGAAGATCGTTCTGGGAAATATTAGGCAACGGGACCCAAAATATACTTTGATTGACGCAACATCTGATAAACTATTCAAGCGAGTAGCTTTATCATAATTTATATGGGAGTTTTGCCGCGATCATTGAAAAGTAACTGTGGATACGGTTTATTGGTAACATGCGTTTTCGGTACGAGTGTCGACTGTAATTCCAAGGGAGAACTGTTACCTCTCTGCTATCTGGTAAACACCATCCCTCAAGGTAGAGGCAGGTGAACGCATAATGCCAACCTATTTCCGACCTTAGGAAAGGTCTGCGGACTTCCTCGACTGGGCAGCACGTATGTCATCAAAACATCACACGTTCGCCAACCACCAAAAACTGTGGGTCTACTGAGCAAAGGCGCTTGGCGCACACATATGGACCACCTGAGTCAGCTAACCCACGCCATCCACCACGTGCAATTCGCCAGGTGAAATGGCAGGCCTAACACACGTGAAATTCGCTGGTTGGGGCGACAGGACTGACGCCATTGCCTCCAGGTACTACTAGCAAGGGAATTCTGTCACCTTCCCCTTGCTTGCTGCATTGGCACTTCGAACCCACCCCATGCCCATACCAGATGAGGAAGGACCAAATGGGCAGACAAGAAGGCAGCTCAGGCTTCTACAGCCAATCAGTTGTCAAGTAACTCATCTCAGTCAGTCTTCAGCTACTCCTTCCCTCGAGATCAGGCACAAGCCGCCACCGCCTACTGCAGGGGTCTCACCCCACAGTCACCCCCAAGCAACTATTTGAGCCACCCCAGAAGATCGGCGGGACACCACACCCTACGTAGTCCGCCTATGCTTTGGACTGCCCGTGGGTTCGGGCATCGCAGATGCCATCCGCCGCACGTTGCAATCGCCCGGAACCAGGCAGCCCAGAACCAGCCAAACCCAGTTCCACCACCAGCCAAACCCAGTTCCACCACCAGCCGAACACCAGTTATCCCCAGATGGGGTCCCGAATGCTGCTTGCAGAAGCCTGCCACCAGTCAGCCGTGACACTGGCCTGCAGGAGGTAACCCAGCGTCAGCATCCATCCTAGCAGCCACAGACGGTTACATAGCTTGCCGACGCCCTACCAGGCCGAATCTGTACACGGCGCTTCTCAAAGGCAGGGGTGAACAAGCCTAGACCCAGTCAGTAAGGTCGAGTCAGGTGTTATCTGACGGGACACACGAGAACCCCATAGGTCAGGTTGACGCCTCACCTACGTGCTTTACTTGGGTTTTAGTGGCACCTGTGGAAGCCTACACCGTCGACTTGACGGGGTTGGAACTGGAAGCAGGACGGGCCGGTTTGAGCAACTCTATGATGGCCCGTTAGGTGTGCGGTTGGAGGTGCTGGTCTGGTTTGTGTTTGTGCCTATGTGTAACTTAGTGTCGTGTGTCTAGGCGACAAATTTCAGTGGAACCGCGTCATAACGAGTATGGCCTATAGCGTCACATCCGCTATTGCAATAGTTTTTAAATGCACCGTCATTTTTACTATCATTTGAAAGGTACTTAATTTCTTTTATAATGCAAATCTGTTAATCAATCCTTCCGTTATAGTGATACAAACATTTGTAAACTTGTATTTTTTAAATGTTTAAACACGTATTGCAAGTGACATTCACCCATTTGCCACGCGCGAGCCAGCCTTTGTTAGTCTGTGTCACATAGTGACAGTCGCGTCAGCCGGAGCTTGAGTAGTGGAGCGGGCAGGTATTGTGAGAGATAAGGTAGAGGGAGGGATACGGAAGAGGGTACGAAATAAAGGTGAGAGGTAGGAATGGGAGTAGAGCTAGTCGATAGCATGAAAAGAGGGGTACGCTGGGAAAAATTGAAGGAGGGGGGGGGAGGTGGCGGCTGTAAGATAACTGTACCCTACGGTCTTTAAAAGAACATTGTCAAAACTGCGGTTGGCGGGCGGCTTCCTTTTTCTTTCTTGCCGTGCTGGAATGTCACCCCTTAAAAAAACGTTGTGCCACCTCTTCCCGTTCCAACATGTTGGCTATTCTCTGCCTTACACTGAAACAAAGGTTTGAAGGAATTTATCGATCGGCAACATGAATATGAAAGGGNTGTTGGCTATTCTCTGCCTTACACTGAAACAAAGGTTTGAAGGAATTTATCGATCGGCAACATGAATATGAAAGGGAGTGGAGGGGAAACGTAAACATGTGGAAGCTCTGCTTTGTGGCGTGACAGATTTCAATGAGGTAGAAGAAGATGGTGGGAGGGGGGGACAGGAGAAGAAGAGGTAGGTGAAAGAGAGAAACAAGGAGTAAAGTAGTGCACTGATTGGTAGGCAACTAACTCCTTCCTGCAACCCAAAAATTTGGTGGGAGGGGAAGAAGAATGGAGGAGGAAGCAACGTCGCACACGTCTGCTGGTCGTTTCATAATGCTGCTGTCAGACGTAGATTTTTTGTATTAACTTGTCACTGCATACGCATAGTTTACGGCATTCTTTAAATACNGCAGGATCTACAAGGGCAAATACAATAAAAAAAATTACGGGCACCAGAAATAACGTTATAACGACAACTCGCTATAGCAATAATTTATTTTGCAATTGTCGANACAGGATCTACAAGGGCAAATACAGTAAAAAAAATTACGGGCACCAGAAATAACGTTATAACGACAACTCGCTATAGCAATAATTTATTTTGCAATTGTCGACTATCGCTATAACGCGGTTCCACTGTAGTTGTTCTGCGACTGAAGGCGGTGCGAGTGCTACTACTTTCTTAGGTGGTGTAGGTGGCAGTGAAGAGTGCTCGTGGGGTGTGCCACAGAAAATCTAACTGGAGGCTGCGGTTCCCACTTGATGCGCTGGCTGGAGTCCCTCTCTGATGGGCAGCTTCCTCTCATTTCCACGTGTACACCTTGGTCGCACCCTGATCTTCCCTTATCAGACCTGCAACCAGGGCTAACCCCCGTTTGGCCACCTTATCTAGCATAGGAATTAGTGTAGAAGAAGGGGGGACAGTGGGTGTTCTGTGGAGACGGGCACGACCTGAAGGAAACAGGAGTCAGTAGGTGGGTTATTTTGGTAGGACTAGCTGTTGGTCTCCAGGCAAGAGACTTGGCGGGCGGGAAGTTGCTGACAGACCCAAGCACCTGTCTGTAGGTATCAACAACTGGTGATCTAGTCTGTAGACGTAGAAACTGGCTGGTAACTAGCAAGGCTTGTGGTGTGAATACACTGCCAGGCAGCGATTCGTCTAGCAACTGGTTGTCGTCGTCAGAGCACGTCCGGTAGAGTAACGTTCCACAAGAGAGCAGCGCGAGTCAGCTAGCGGTTGAAGTAGTCTGGACGCGGCCGGGCAGAGTGATGTTCTGCAACAGAGCTGCACAAGTCAGCCTCTAACTGAGGACTGCAAGCCCTATGAGGGGGGGGGGGAGAGAAAGAGAGAAAGGCAGAAAGAGAGAGAGAAAGACAGAGAGAGAGAGAGAGAAAGAGAGAGAAAGAGAGAGGGGGGGCAGTGAGCCGGTGGAGATGGCCGAAGTTGGAAGCTACTTCCCCTCACGCGGCTGAAGGCCTGAGGGAGAAGAGTTTGGCAGTCTCGTGCATAGCGGGTTGCGGCACAGCCGCAGGCAACAGCTGGGCAAGCCAACCCTGAGTTTCAGGGCGTTCTGTGGCGTGAGCGGCGTAACGGCTCTTCTTAGGAGGGGGCCACGGCTGTGGCGAGGCTAGATCGGGTAAATGACTACGCCCGTGACGCGTCGAGGTGACATGTTAAGCACCCCAACCGTCACGCGTCACATTTTAACAATAATGCAGTATTTTCGTACTACTAATAATAAATTTCTTCTCAACAATTTTACACTGATCAGTAACACTCTTGACTAAAAAATATTAACTACTACTGCACTATAGACCAGACTGTCAATTAGTTAATACACAAAAACAAAATATTGTGTTTTAGCTAACACTCATTACTACTTTCTGATCTACAATGAAACCCTGTTAAGATGATTTACTGCTTAATAAGTTGAATAACTGTGCACCTTTTTTATCTGCACATCTCTAATTTGACCCTTTTAAGGAGTTTTCCTGGTTGATAAGCATTATTTTTTCAGCCCCTTCTGAAATGTCTGAACAGTTTTACTGTATATACAGTGGAACATTGACTGATGCATAACTTCTGTATCTACCATTTTGATGAATCCATTGTTTGTTTTGCAGTCACAAGAAACTTCTCCCTAAAAAAATTTTCAGTCACTCCCGGATTTTCGCATGTGGGAATCGCGCCAGACGATGCCACTGGTTGGCAGGTTTTCTCGGCATTCCCTATTTCCCGTTTCCCCCGCCCTTTCATTCTGGCGCTGCTCCATACTCACCTCAATCACCCTCAGCGGCTCTCAACACCTCGCTGTTAAGAGCCACCAAAATCTCCTCACCTCTGAAAAAAAAAAAATGTCTGCTTAGTTTGTTTTCCTGAAGTGTTTTTTTTTTCCACATTCATCTTTTTTTTTAGTCCCAGCTGGAGTCTCTATACTTTGCTGCCCAGTTTGCCTTCATCTGGATGTCAGCTGTCGCAAAGTTCACAGTTATCAACATCAAACAGTAACCTGCACTTGGAAAAGTAAGTATGTATGCACACATTGCCTAAATATGGGAAAATAAGCCACTCTTTCTTAAATGCTGGCATTCCTTCTTTTATGCCTCTTGATTACGATATCACAGAGAGTGTGTCAACTTTCACCTTGTCAAGCAGAGTAATTTTTGTTTCTAACGCAATTCATTTTTTACAAACAAATAATGGCTTGGATGTCTAGATGTCACCCTGCTTTGAGAGAAGTATCTTCAATTTGACGTTAGTACAAAAGGAAGGGACAGGGATAGAATAGCCTTGCCTTTTTATACACATTTATTGTTTCACTGACACCTTTCTCCCCCTCCTTTCCTTCCAAGCCAACATGACTTTGGCTCTCCAAAGAAGGGTAGTATTAGGATGCAGGTGTTGCCACTAAATTCCTTTGCTTATTTTTCCATATCCTGTCACCAAAACCCCATTATACCCAACCATGTTAAATTGGAGTTCTACTGTAATCTAGCTCACTTTTCTGTTGGCAACAAAATATAGATGCAAGTAGTATGTACTGTTCTTTTTATGCAAACGTTTTTTTTAATTTGGCTCCTCAAAAAATAATTTATACAAGATTCCACGGTATTGGTATTTAAGCACTTCACTGCAAAGCAAGGTACAATTGTTCTATAAACTTTACATGAAAACATCTGGAAAATATGGTATCAAATGTGTCAAAATATACATCCTACAATGTTAAACTCCATCAAAACATTGCAAGCATATACTAACCACCACTTCCCTCAAATTAACATGCACAAAACAAAGCACAAAACATTCCTCTATACACTACACAAAAGCAGTTACCACCATAACCATACTGATCCACTCAAAGACAAGTCTAGTGCATCGCAGTGGGTGTAAAAGCAAACAATATTTTAAAATTAAAAAATTTAAGTTGTATTTTAAGACAGAAATTTTTACAATGTTTTTTGGTAGCTGCGATGCTGTAGTGAATAATCTCAAACTGTATAAAAATAACCAACCTTAATAGATGGCAGTTATCCAACATCCTCTGTGGGACACCTCAAAGGTTCACATAATGGATGTCTTGTCTATGAAGTAAGCCAACTTTATCGATGCTGAGGCAACAGTTTAACATTCTTTCTCAATTGCTCCACACCTTACACTACAACAAGTTAACTCACCTCTTCTTACTGGAGAATGCCCCGCCCAAGTCAGCTGCCCTCCGCTTCTTGCCAGACTTCACGCAAGGTGTGGAAGGCACTGATGCATTCACCAACACCATGTTCTCCTCCAATTCAGGCGAACCTTTACCAACCATTTTCTTGATGCCATTTAACACTCCTGAAACAATATGACACATTTCAACAAAGAAACTGCCATAGATTTGTAAGAAAATTTTAACTAATAGATCACGGCTATTCAATTAGCGGCCTGCGAACCACATGCAGCCTACCAAACGAACCAAATATTGTATCAGCAATTGTTTTTTCAAAATATATAATTCTGAGTACAATTATCCAATTCAACATCAATCCTAATGATACTAGCAGTAGACTTGTAATACANCAAAATATATAATTCTGAGTACAATTATCCAATTCAACATCAATCCTAATGATACTAGCAGTAGACTTGTAATACAATTTTATATTATTTCATTCATTAACTTTTTCACGCAAATAAACTAACTATGCATAATATGTGAACCACTGTTTGTTTTTGAGTGTGGCCCATCAAGCATTGTAATTACTTGTAAGTGGTNTAACTATGCATAATATGTGAACCACTGTTTGTTTTTGAGTGTGGCCCATCAAGCATTGTAATTACTTGTAAGTGGCCCAGCTGCAAAAGTAATTGAATAGTCCTGCTATAGACTGTACCATTGAGGAACTTTTTTTAATACGTGTGGGTGAGTAATACATTCAAAAAAGGTTATACAGTCAAACCTCGATGGTACAGACACTCATGGTCAACCAAAATTTGTCTGTACGATTGAGTTGTCTGTACAAACCGAAAGTGCCAAGTTTCGTCGGTTCCCGAAAATTTGTCTGTACAAACGAGGTGTCTGTAAGAAACGGGTGCCTTACGAATGAGGTTTGAGTGTACTGTACTGCAAAACTGCAAATGTACATCATCTTTAGATTTAAGTTACGTTTATGTAATGTGCATCTACTGTATTTACCGCATTGTAAGTCAACCTTTTTTTTATCAATTTGAATCCTCCAAAATCACGCCTCGGCTTAGAATTGGGGCAGGCAATAATACATACAGTTTTGACCAAGTATATATAAAACAAGCTGATAAAATGGACAGTGTAATTTATCAGTACTGTTGCAGCCCTAGTACAGATATAATCAAAATGGTCCCAGTTCATAAAAACGTGCCATTTTTGTGTAAAGTGCAGCACCCCCTTATTGCTTGGCTGGGTCCGACCTCNTGGTCCCAGTTCATAAAAACGTGCCATTTTTGTGTAAAGTGCAGCACCCCCTTATTGCTTGGCTGGGTCCGACCTCTAACAAGGTCATGGCGGCGCCAATTGTGTCTAGCCCACCATGCCGCTGGCTACTCTCCCTTCCTCCTCGCTCCCTTCCCCTCCTGCTTTCTTCCTCCCACCCCAGGCCCATACCCTCTGCTCCTCCTCCACCTCTAGTCATGCCTACACCGCTCTGCTCCCTTCCTTCCTCCGCCACGCCAGACACACCACCGTACTTCCAAGTTTCCTTCCACACCTTCACGCTCTTTTGCATCTGTTTTTCTCCCCCCTCTCCCACTTCACCCCTTATTAAACATCTGCATTCTCATCCTGTAGAAACACATCCACCCCCTTTAGAGGAAACTGTCACAACACGCAGCCCAGAATTTTCTTTGTCCCACTCTCCCTACCTTCACGCAATGGGGCACTAGCTGTCACATCTTTTCGCCTCTTCCACCTCCGTAAGAAGCGACAAAAATCAGTCAACAGACGTAAAAACTCTGGCACGATCAATGACCTGTGCTCTCTCAGCTGATAGTGCGTGTGGAACGTTGAAAATTCGGCTTGCAATCTNACTCTGGCACGATCAATGACCTGTGCTCTCTCAGCTGATAGTGCGTGTGGAACGTTGAAAATTCGGCTTGCAATCTGTATCACTATTTTCTTTTTCCGAGGGTTTAAAGTTAGGGGTCAGCTTGCTTTCGGTGTCTGATTACAATCAATTATNGTATCACTATTTTCTTTTTCCGAGGGTTTAAAGTTAGGGGTCAGCTTGCTTTCGGTGTCTGATTACAATCAATTATATACAGTAAACCAAAAGTATGCAAAAGATGCCCACGAGTCTCGAAAATCTTTTTAAATTGTGGCAGAAATCGCAGATAAGCCAATCCTAAATTAATTAAAACTGTAACTTACATTTTTATCACACAACTGATTGTGCTATGCTCCAAAGCAACTTGTATTAATGTAAACCTACTTACACGGAGCAATTAAATATTACAACAAATAAAATGAAAAATGGAAGGTGTAAATAAAAAAAATACTCGTGGCTTTAATGCAACATAGCTGTTTGAAGTACAAAAATTATAATTGATACAATACACAAATTACAGAATAAGTAGATTATGTGTACCTAACATAATATTAATGATGATTGCAGACAGTGTTGTGGTGGTGGTGGCGACAATAACAACAATAATAGTAATAAATAATTATTTTCTATTGTTTACACGCACTTTTCCTCCAAGTCAACACGGAACCTTAACAGCTTACTTGTGAGAGAGCCACTGCGTTTCTTCTTCTTGCCATGTCTTGAGCTGTTCTCTTCACCCTTGTATTCGCCATGAGATAGAGAGGGGCAAGAATGTCTTAAGACAACTGCACAATTGCGTGCACATGCCGGTATCATACCAATAATTTCTGCATGCTGGATCAGCAACTGCACACAACATAATTTCTTCCATATAGCTTTTAAGTTAACACCCTTCCAAAAGCATTAAAAGTCAAAGTTTTTTTATAAAACATATATGGCAGGTTTATAAAATTTAGTTTCATAAAACATAGTGAATTCAACTCTAAACTACGGCCTTTCACAATTCCCAAGAAAATGNTCATAAAACATAGTGAATTCAACTCTAAACTACGGCCTTTCACAATTCCCAAGAAAATGGTTGTTACTTTGAAGTGGTCATTATTTGAATTTGGCCCAATTCTAACCCAACCCTGCCCACTATATGCAAAAATTGTATTGAAATTTTACTTAGCCCATTTTTGCAGTGCTTTAGTGGCAAAATTACAAGTTATATCTATTAAATACAGTCAAATGGTTCCCACGAATGGATTCTTTAAGAACTGCAGGTTTGCAAAATCAAACCTGACTTATTTTGATTGACTGACCTCCAAGAACTCTAAAATTGTGCCTGTGTTCTATTGTTTCAACCTCCCCCTGCCCTTCGCACCTTGGCATCAAGGGGGCATAGCATTCACGGCCTACGCCAGGAAAAGGAAGCGAGCCAGATGTAACTTACCACAGTCAAGTGTGTGTGCCAGGGCTGCATGGCGCGGATGTGCCAGAGATAGACGACTGGCCAACTGAGATTAGAACAGGCAGTGATTACACCAATACACTAAACGATCTCCCATAATTTGCCTATTTAAGCAGAGCAGCATGCCGTTGTCAAGAGCAGTGCTCCTTGGTTTACCAGAAGCCCAACACAATCTTCCAGAGACAGTAATGTTCCTCGGTTCACTAGGATCACAGGACAGTCTTGATATTTTTATGAAGACAATAGTACTTCAGTTCGCCAGGAACACAACGCAGTTACTCACGGTTTGCCGCAGTTTTTCTTATTTCTGTCTGCCGGAAAGGATGGTGTAATTGCAGATCTGCGGTCCAGCCAGGAACTGTAAAACACGTGTGTACAAGCACACAAGTTGCATAGATAGAACGGTAGGCATTCCCCATGTCTTGGAGACAAGGGAAAGTGTGCCGTGGGCACTGTGGCAAGGGACGTTGGTTCAATAAACAGACTTCTTCACTGCAACCATAGTAATCATCATTACTAGCCAAAGGACCCTCCCCCCACTTCATGACATAATGCTACCGGCCACCATGACGAGTCCACCAAGCACTCCACTCAAACTAGTAGCAGCAGACCAACAAAGATGAGGAGGTAGATAACTGGAGGTGGATCTACAGGATGAAGCAGAGACAGTGCATGCAGGTGAGGCAGCTGCTAGTACAACGGGCGCAAGCCAGGTTCCACCCAGTTACTCCTTTGGGTGATGATTTTGTAAGGGCGGGATTGGTTTCTGATTACTCCGGGGCAACCTCCACAGATTTCCAGATAGAGACAAAAGACATCCCTTATGGAACTGGAATGGGGGAATGCCTTAAGATTGAGTACTGGTTCAGGATCAGCCCCAGACAGTACAGACTATAACGGCCAACCTCCCACCCATCCTCTTGACCCTTGGTGGCGAGTTACCAGCAAGGTTGAGAAATAGGCTAACACATGTAACATTTAATATTGGTAATATTTTTAACTTTCATAGTATTGTTAACCAACTTTATAAAAATATTGACACATACTAAATAATCTTTGGTTGCCCTTAGCAGGGCCGTAGATATCTTGGGTCTTCCGAGTGTGAAGAATAAGGCAATACATTACAGAATAAATACGTAAATTAGTGAAAGTATGCCCCACCATTTGCTGCAGAAACACACAAGACGGTGCAGAAGCTATCCAGAAAACACAATTTTGCAACTGGGAGCTATGTGCTTAGGAGAGCACACCCAGTTGGTTCATTAGGATTAATCTTAGACAGACCCTTCATTGTGTGCTAAAATTAAAAATAATTGTTACCAACAAGTAACGATCAATGGAGAACTGGCTGAACATTATAACATTACTCAATTGCATTCATATGTAATGCCAAAGGTACTGACTTGTTTCTAAATATTAATGTTAATCTGGCAAATGTACTATCTACAATTGAAGTGCACCCCTATTAACCAGCAAGTGGATGTTATGCAAGTGGAATTGATGCCTGCAGTTTTACTGGAGTTGAGAGCCAGTGAGAGCTGCAAGACATTTCCTATTCACGCTGCAGCAATTGTGTTATTATGTATTGTTATTGTCCACCGTACAACGTATTTGTCCGACTGGGCAGTTTTCAGCACTAGCAACAACCACCAGGATGTGGTGTTCCCCTAGCCTATGTTGTATGGCTTTTATAGGGTATTATGTTTTGTAATTTTGAATCACTGATGTGGAAATACTGCTCCTAAAACACTGGATTACCTCCTCCAAAGAAAATTGCATCATTACTTGTATATCCACGGATGTGCGCCCGGAAGGGTGAACACATATTAAGAACTCTGAAGAGTGAAATTACTCCAGGTCAAGACTGCAATAGTTGTTCCAAACTCTGCTGTGATGCTGAGAACCTAAGCCGCACCGCAGAAAATTGCTAGCCATTGTCTCTAATGACGCAATACACCCACCAATNTGTGATGCTGAGAACCTAAGCCGCACCGCAGAAAATTGCTAGCCATTGTCTCTAATGACGCAATACACCCACCAACATATTTTGTGAAGAGAGTCCTAACTTGCACATATACGATTCTTCTAGCTACAGCACGTACAGTTGTACACACTCCCTACCATACTGTATTTGATATATTTTCCCACTTGTCTGTTACCATGGTTTAACCACTCCTATATTGATAAAAAGGGCTGAACAGCAACAAGTTCAGGGATAGGTCAAATCCAATTTTTGGCCACATCCGAATCCATAGTGGAAGACTTAAAAATATTCTCGAATCTCAAACCCGAATCCAAATCCATCTTACCAAAAAAAAATTTCTATCTCTGCAAAATATTTTTATTTACAATTGGGATGAACTGGGAACACAGCTACAGATAATTCTACTAGTAAATGCACNTGTGATGCTGAGAACCTAAGCCGCACCGCAGAAAATTGCTAGCCATTGTCTCTAATGACGCAATACACCCACCAATATATTTTGTGAAGAGAGTCCTAACTTGCACATATACGATTCTTCTAGCTACAGCACGTACAGTTGTACACACTCCCTACCATACTGTATTTGATATATTTTCCCACTTGTCTGTTACCATGGTTTAACCACTCCTATATTGATAAAAAGGGCTGAACAGGAAACAAGTTCAGGGATAGGTCAAATCCAATTTTTGGCCACATCCGAATCCATAGTGGAAGACTTAAAAATATTCTCGAATCTCAAACCCGAATCCAAATCCATCTTACCAAAAAAAAATTTCTCTCTCTGCAAAATATTTTTATTTACAATTGGGATGAACTGGGAACACAGCTACAGATAATTCTACTAGTAAATGCACNTCTCTGCAAAATATTTTTATTTACAATTGGGATGAACTGGGAACACAGCTACAGATAATTCTACTAGTAAATGCACAGACTTACATGAGAGTCTTTAGACACACATTATGCTTTTATCTTTGTTAGCATGCCATAAAAATTAAGGGACACCACTTTGTCACGTTCAGGCGAGTCACCGATGAAAAGACTGCATGCCAGTTGAGCGCCTTTTGCATAGAGGTGATGATACAAATGGAGAGTGAACAAAAGTTGATCTTACAGCTCACATCTTTCAAGGTCTCGAACGCACAAAATGGTTGCAGGCAGACAGAACCCTTAATGTTTGTCTATTATAGCCCTTAGAGAAAAACTGTTTTCTTTCTCCTATGTATCATAAATTTATAAACTTACTTATTTTCTTTCTTTCCCTGCAACGTCCAATCGTTGAATATGTATGGTTTGGTCATATTCATGTGTAATGGGTTCAGTGTAAGATAAGGCGACCATGCCTTACCTGAGTCTTAGCCGTTAATAAATAAGTCACCTGCCAGTCTACAAGCCAGTTGCCTGGCGCCTTCCCCTTATCACCTTGGAAAGGTTGCTTGGTCCCTTTGCACGGCTCGTCTGCAGCAAAGGCAGCCTACCACCCTTATGTCAAGTGTTTATAAAGCCAGCACAGGACCAGGCAATTGACCTGTGATAATAAATTAATATTTAAATGACCAAATCCTCTGATTTTCCTGCAACAAGTCACTGAAAATGGAATTTGTACTCACTAAAACTTCCGTGGCGCAATGTACTTTTTTTTTTTTTTTTTTTTTTTAAAGAAAAGAGGAGAATTTATATCTCTGTCCATCTAGGGTATAATTCTTCTTGGAAGGCATCAAAATATTAAAATAAATTCATATTTCCTTAAAACATGCTATTTTCACTCTAGCAACAATGGAACACAGATGCAATTTTTGAGTTCTCAGGGAGGGGAGGGCGGGGGTCAAAGCCAATCAAAATAAATCAAATTTGATCTTACAAGAGTGTAGATCTTAAGTCATTTCATGGGAACTATTTGACTGAATTTAACAAATATAACATAATTTTGCCTCTCAAGCCATGCAAAAACAGCTTATCTAAAATTATAACACAATTTTTGCGTATAGGGGTTGGAGGTGAGTCGGAATCTTCCTAAATTCGAATATAACAGCCCCTTCAAGATAACGAAAATTTTCTCAGGAACGGTTCAAGGTCATAATTTTGAGAATTAAGTGTTTTGTACAGTTAAACCTCATTTCCAAGACCATTGAAATAGCAACCCCATCAAAATAACAACCTTTTTTAAGAGAATCTTAAAACAAATTTAATTAAAAAAGGTTTTTCAACAGCGTGTAATGTTTCAGCATTCAAAGTTTTGTTAATGTTTTAGTTTCGTTTGAGCAGTATGTTTATTTATTTGTGGAAAAGTAATTATTTATTTATGTTATAAGCCCCTACCCTCAAGTATAGCTAATTTTGTAAAATCAGAATATATCCTCTAAATTTACATTTACATTAATTTGGTTTGATTACTTTTTACATTTTGACAGTTCTATTTCTTTTACTGGTACATGAAAACTGAGCTCAGATATATTTGGCAATGTTAATTATATATGTATCATTGTTTTTCTCTTTGCATTTCTACCTGGTGTTATACAGAAGTTTTGGCCAAGGAGAAAGGTAGTGGAACCCTCTTATAAGGTTCTTCAGGGGTCCACAAGAAAGTGACACTATAAGCAGGAAAACCTTATAAGAGGGAAACACAAAAATTCAAGAATCTGGACACCAAAAGATATAAAATTATGGACCGTAATAAACACACAACTTTACATAATGAACAAAACAAATGTTTTTTTAAAATACATAATCTTTTAAGAAATTTTATTTCCTGGTTGCGAAATCATAAAATTAGTATAAGAGCAAAAGATTACTGTACATGCAAAACAAGCACAATTGTTTGTGGCAGTTTGTCTCCTGGTTGCATCAATGATTCGATTCAGAGTAGTCGCTGGGATTTCCAAATTCTGAGGAATTGCTGTACGTGTTCTACTGGGATTACTGTCCACGTGCTTGATTAAGATTAACTTTTCAGCTAATGAAAATGTTTGTTTTTTCTTAGAGGCACTCATTTTAATTTTTCACTAAAACTGTTTCAAGGATGAATTAATTTTCACTACATAAATATTAACTGGGTATGTGCGAAGGTCGTTTTTTAAATGTGAAGCGAAGTTGAAGCGAAGCTTGCATAATGCGAAGGAATTTTGAAGAACAATCAAAGCTGAAGAATTAAAAAAAATATATAGTAGGCTACAGTTTTCAAGTATATTCAACTCGTTTGTACTGTTGCTGCCAAAAAAATGTAAGCCTACTAGACACTGAGCAATGGAATAAAACATATCCTAATCTTGTACTGCTGAAAAACTGAAATATCAAAATCTGTAAGAAAGTAATCATTATACATTTAGATACCTACAAACTTTATAAAAACTACCATACTCCATATATCCAGTCCCTTTTGGCACCACCACCGCACAGTGATGTCAATGGATGCCTATCAACATTTGGCCTCTTCCCTTTCCTTCTCTAAGGACTCTTGTCAATGTCAGGCTAGATAGTAAACTTGCCTCAGAGCAAGAGAGTTGAGCCACTTTCACTGCACTTACAAGGAAAGTGTGAAGTTCTTGCAAAAAGACTATCAGCTCTTGCTATTTAACCTGGACCATGGCCTATCTCAATCTTTCTATTTCCACCTCAGGAATAACCTATCAAAATTTGTTGGTATGTTTTGGATACACATTGCATATCTAAAACGTGCTACTGAAATAGCAGTTTTTAAAAAATCTAAAATTAAAGCAGAAACAGTTTAGTCCAGTCAGGATTAATTGTGCCTTTGTTCTGAAGAAAACAAAAACACTTACTTGAAAAAAAAAAAAATGTAAAATATTAGTTTCTGGTACTTTAATTCAGTTTCAGATGAGGGAATTTTAGAAAATTTGGCCAAGGATTTACATTTGATCATAAATAGGAGTCAACCAATATCCCCAAATGGTAATGACATGCCACAATATACTCACTATATTCTACTGCTGAGGTACTGTCATCAAACCTGCAAAAATTTCCTCCAGCTCACATACCTACACTTTGCTCACCTCAATGACTTTAACGTGACACTCGAGTCGTGTAGCACAGTGGCGTGCCAACTTCTGGTCAACAGGCATAATCGATGGTGTGATGATCAATGCTATATTGCGGGCATCCATTTTGTTTATTGCATAATGGTTTGAGACTTCCTTGAGGACCTGAGAAAGTACGTTCAAATACACCAATACTTACTACCTTCAAGGTTATATGTACACAAAATACACATGACTGCACTCTAAAAATTCAAAGCAACTAATTAATATTTGCCCTTTTCATAAAAAATGCTGTTTTAAATTTGACTGCAAAATATTTGTATTGTTAAGAGGTAATAACAAGATAGGTTGTAATGAAGTACATGAAAACAAAACATACAAAATAAAGACAAATATCAACAAACAAAATCACACACAGTATTAGGGTCATTACATACCTTTATCAATTAGAAATACCTAACGAATTTCATGGTAATATAAACTTTTATTACATGACTAAAAAAAAAAAAACAATACAATGCACATGTACTCCCAAAGTTCAGTCAATATTTTGAAATTTCCCAACCTACTCACAAACAATTAGAGTAAATAATTATGTGGAGATAACACGCAGAACACTACTAGCCCCTATCCCACACTGCATACATCTACTAAAAATTACCAGCAGACTCCATTACTTAATGTAGGGGCAATCAGCAAATGAAAAGAAGTCAACACCCTTAAAGCCCTCACAGCACACAGTACAATGACCTTACCATCCACCAGTATTGTGTTTATAAAGTTGCATGCTGTCAACTGCAACATCGCTCAATTTGTCTCAACCAGTCTCAGTCAGGTCTGATAACTTAAGATTAAAGCGTTCTACATGTACAATAGAATCGCGATGCAATGTACACAAGCAGAATTGGAATTTTATACTTAATATTGAAAACTACTTTATACTCAACAGGTCTTTTATGTTGTCACATCTGCCAAGGATTTGAAAGATAANATACTTAATATTGAAAACTACTTTATACTCAACAGGTCTTTTATGTTGTCACATCTGCCAAGGATTTGAAAGATAAATGAAGTTTACAGTACTTTAAAATAAAATCTTTATACCAAACATAGGTCTCCACAACTTAGAAATGTTGTACAATTTTCTGAGCATGAGAAATTAAGAAAAATTTATTTTTAATATGACAAGTATTATTATTTTAGTATATGTACTTCATCACTATGCTTACACAGAAAGTATACTCACTTCCATGAAATATGCAAGCACATTGAGATGAGGTGTNTACTTAATATTGAAAACTACTTTATACTCAACAGGTCTTTTATGTTGTCACATCTGCCAAGGATTTGAAAGATAAGTAAAGTTTACAGTACTTTAAAATAAAATCTTTATACCAAATATAGGTCTCCGCAACTTAGAAATGTTATACAATTTTCTGGGCATGAGAAATTAAGAAAAATTTATTTTTAATATGACAAGTATTATTATTTTAGTACATGTACTTCATCACTATGCTTACACAGAAAGTATACTCACTTCCATGAAATATGCAAGCACATTGAGATGAGGTGTNATGTACTTCATCACTATGCTTACACAGAAAGTATACTCACTTCCATGAAATATGCAAGCACATTGAGATGAGGTGTTGGCAGTAGGAGACACATCTGAAGCAAGGTGTCCACCATTTTATCTTCCAACAGCAAGCACCTACCATCAAGACCAGACCATCAAGTCACAAGCAACACCAAACTGCACTTAAAACTAATACCACTCTTACTCATGAGAAACATTCCAACAAGTTCAGCANAGTCACAAGCAACACCAAACTGCACTTAAAACTAATACCACTCTTACTCATGAGAAACATTCCAACAAGTTCAGCACAAATCTACCATCATTTCTCATTTACATACCCAGCGGACCTGGAGCTGTTTTTAGCCTACTTTCCAAAGTAATGATAGGCTTATGAATCACTTTCCTAACTGTGTCTCTGTGTGCATACAGTGGATTCTCTATCCATCGTTACTCGGNGGCTTATGAATCACATTCCTAACTGTGTCTCTGTGTGCATACAGTGGATTCTCTATCCATCGTTACTCAGGGACAGACAAAAAATTTCTATGAATGTGGTCTTGAAATGCAGATAAATAAAAAATGGGACCACAGAATATGTTCCATGGATGCAGGATTTCAATCCATCAGAATTCAATACATAGAGGTTCCACTGTATATGTGTGTGTATGTGCGTGCATCTGCCCCTAAAAACTTTTGAACCAGTGAACTGTATTTCACCAAATTCGATATACATATAGAACTTAGAAAGGACACCAGACTTTAATAGTTTGCATCCATGCAGGTTCGAAAGCTATCACTACATGAAAAAATTCAGTTTTCAAATTATGTCTTGGAAACTACCCAAACTATTGCCATCAAATTTGGCACATAAAATTACACTAGGCCATGTAAACCTACGTAATTTTAATTGATAAGGCATTTATTTTCAAAATGATTGCTATATATATAGTTTAGCTTCATAGCCTATATCTACAGAACCATGTAACAAATTCCAACTAAACTTTGTATGCTGGCAGTATCTATTGCAACTACCAAATGTGGCTACACAGAGTCTCTTATGTGCATCATTTTGTATAATAGCACCACATGAATAAATCAATATTTATGTCATATCTCAGGGAAACAATCAGCCAATTCCCACCAAATTCAGGCTACAAGTTATACTTTTGTAATAAATATAACTTTATATGACTTGAGGGGGTTGTCGCATATTTTCAACATAACAGTAAGTCAGTATGCCAAACGTCCCAATTAATTTCACTTGAACTTTATATTAGATCTGCAGCATCTGTGACAAACAATGAATGTGCTAATAAATAACATTTCTGTCAGCCATTTATGAAAATCCAACCATATGAGAAACTGAGTTTTCATGCCATATCTCACGGACCAATCGACAGATCCCACCAAATTTTGCACAGGTAATGCTACGGCAGACCATATAAGTTAACATGTTTTATTTAAGTGAGTCAAGCATTTTTATAAAAGGTGGCAATATAAATTATTTTTATTTGTATGTTATATCTATTAAACATTTAACAAAATTCAACCAAACTTTGCATCAAATATACGTATAAGAGTCTCTTTTGCCCACCTTTTCGTAACATAGTGCCATGTGAGAAAATTAACATTTACCGTGTCCTATTTCGGGAACCTATCAACTAATTCCCATCAAATTTTGCACACAAATAAAGCCACAGTAGACCATGTAAACTTATATGATTAAAGTGACTGGCACAGTTGTTTTCCGAATGAAGGTCCTGTGAATAAAACCTGTCAACCAAAACATTACACTGATTACAGCCAAAGTTGATACTCCTAACCCTACATTCATGATGCATTTGGTTGAATGCCAGCTTATGGTACGTGGAGTTCTGGGTTTGAGTCTGAGTAAGATGCATGTGTATTTTTAATTGTCAGACTAGTGTTGCAGATTTCTGGTTCCATTTCTAATAATACCTATGTCAACAAGGCATCAAGGCCCACCTATCATGTATGGTTTTAAGAAATTCATCAAAATTATTTCCATCTATGAAAAGGAAAGTGCTGTGGGGACCACAAGTGCTGGCGGCTTGCCTCCCTAGATGACTACAATTGAGCCGCCGGCACGGACCAGCTGGCGGCAGCTGATATTAGGGGCAGCCCGGCTGTGTACAAACGGTTACAAAAATATCCAGGACACATGTGAAAATGTGCAACTGATTATACTGAGACCAATGTTTCTAGCACGGCATCATGCTGCAGCAGGCTGTGTGTACAGGTACCTCTCCCCTCGCCAGCCGCACCACGCTCCCCATTAATTCACCAGCCAGAAGTTGTAGTGGTTACAAGTGGGCTCAATAGTTATATCTGCAACTTCTTGTTTTCACATGTGACACACTGAAGCATGAGAGCATCAAGGGTGACAAAGGTACACAAATTACAGGTTCTATTACTTCTGTAAATAAGGCACTGGAACTAGCATCCATTTCTGTACATGTTATGGCATCATGATAAATGTTGTAATGTTGCAGTATACAGTAATTTATATATTCAGGAAATATTTCATGTTTCTATATTTTTGTAAAGGATAGTAACTCATTCAGTATTTAGAATATAGTGGCAGTAATCATTGGTTTGCATTTTATATATTTTCATTTTTCAAAATTAATTTTTTTATTTGAGACATTTAACAGTAGTAGCAGACATCATAGGATGACATAGCACCTTATCATTGGGTTAGTAAGCTTGACACGTAGCCACCGTGTTGCGATTCATGATGAAATAATGAAACTGCAGGTGGTCACATTTGGGTGACGTGACCCACCACACAAGTATAATATGCATTTGTGTGCTATTTTTAGACATTACCGCACCACGCGATGCCATGATTGGGCCGTGTTCAGATGATGAAACTTTAAATCAATATTTAGAGCAGGTACAACCCTTTCCGGGCAACAAACAGCAGCAACAGAAGTAGAGAAGCGTTTGTCTAGCGAGGAGCAGTGAGTGACCATCGTAACTCACACCAGCAGCACCCGTGACTTCAACTTTCTTTTATTTTTCGGACATTTGAATTCTATTAAATTTATTTCCGCCGGTATGACGAGTTGTTAGGGCACCGGGAGGGAAAGTAGTGATTCTTTCCCGTCTTCTTAGTTTAATTATCTTCGCAGTGAGAAGTTTTTCAAGTAAATTTTAATAGGCTGCGATTCTGTCTTTTTTTCTTCTTATTTTTACTGCAGTGAGTGATAAATATTTTTTTGTATGCCGATATTGTACAAGAAATGGCAATAAATCTTCAGTACACAGTTTATTACTTCATTTATTTATTTATTTATTTACTTTTGGCACTCTTTTTAGCAATGAACCTTTTTTTCTATTCAGAGTATTTTGCTTTCAAACTGAGCTAGTTCAAGCTAATATTTATAGCGAACTCCATTTGAGTCTTCACTCACAAAACATTACAATGTATGATACAAGACCACATACTAATATACAATACAATATGTAATGTTGTGTATATACATCTAAGCATCATATTGACAAAATAATAAGTGCAATTATGTAAAATAAAATAATAATGAAATATATTTATGCCCTATATTTCAGTGAAAAATTTATCTAGGTGTTGAAACTGATTACTTAATACTTCACTGATGGGGAAGGGGGAGAGAAATAAAATTCCATTAGTTTTTATGGTATTTCATTGTAAGGAGTGTAACTGGATTCATTAAAAGGTATTGTGTTGAGCATCACTGAATAAAAGAAATTAAGTGAAGTAGTGTTCAGCATGAAATATTAGTGACACTGTGACAACAAATTTAGCAATAGTGAGGCATATAATCTCCCTTGAAAAAATTCAGAACTAAAATGTAAGAACAGTAAATTCAGGTGGTAAAACTTGCACAATCTACAAATTATGAACACAAACAATTTGGTTTGGTTTTACTAGATTTATTCTGAGAAAATTCCAAAGAATAATGAAGTGGAGAAGTGGAGGGATTTGGGCAGCTCTCAACATCGAAGACGTTAAAAGTTTAAACTGGAAATATTATGAATTTTCTTTTTTTTTGCTTTGGTAAATCACCCTCCTTACAATGTAATTTAGGGTTAAAAATAAAAGAAACATGAAAGATAATTAAAAATTTTTGCTGCTAAGAGCCGTAGAAGTGACTGTTCCACGAATCATGCTTATTTTCCCATGTAACTGAAAACTAATGAATCCCGAAATTGAAGTGTTTAAAGTTTCAAATGAATTCATTGGAAATTACTTAAATAGTTAACAGACCACTGGATCACAAGCCATCCTCAGGTGTAAGTAATGTCACAAAAATACTTAATCATAGAAATAGTTTTAAGTAAGTAAAAATCAGACAAAAATTGGTCGCTTACTGGCCTCTCTGGCTATGCAAAGTGGGTGGCATTGTTAAGAAAAACATGGCATCATACCAACAGACATCATTGAGCCGGCGTCCAGTGGCACTTCGCCAAGGTCGTAAATTTCATACTCAAAAAATAAAAGGCATAAAACCTTATGCTTTATTCTTGAACACGGCGTGGCTTTCTAATATTTCAACTAACTCCTGGAACCAACAAACATAGTCTAGCTTACTTTGGCATCTGGGATTTTCCTGATAAAAATCCCAGAAAACATGGAAACATCCACCAAAATTAAAAAGGTCCCACCAGAAGAGTCACTTCCGGTTACGTCAAACTATACTTGCATATCATAGCAAACTAAAACTAGGATTTCTGGTAAAGTCAGAAAACAAAACAAAGTAAAAAATGACAACTCAAACTTAAAAATTAAAAAACTTGAATGCAATCAAAATAAAATCTAAGAAAGAAAATTTAAGATTCCGAAACTATTAAAATTAATTACAATCACAAAAAGGCTCAAAATTAAGTTTTTCAATCTTAGGTTAAAACTCAACTAAGCTATCTAATTCCTATTATGGATGTTTGGTTTATAAATACAATTAAGTTAAAAAAAGAAACAAAATAAAATACTAGCACAACGGTCTAAATTCAGTTAGATTAAAAATTAAAACAACACAGTGGAATGGATATGGAAATAAAAACAAACATTGTATAGTGCAGGAACACTGATTTGATAGTAACATTTAGTTAATTTTATTTTGGTTTTTCAAAGGTATGTAATTATTTTTTCAGTATTTCAGACGTTTTGGCAGTGTTAATGTGCGTATGTGTCTCGAGTTTGTTTTTCTAAAGTCGTAGTTGAAGCTACGTCAGGGATTCATGTTGAGGACCACTAGGATGTTCATAGATGTTCTTTCTTTTTGAGTACGTTCATGAAATACAGTTGTATATTTTGCCGCAGTTAGCTACCACAAGATCTTGTACCTCCCCTGCACTGAGGATAGCTCCCAATGATGACGGCAGCTGAAGAGGCAGTGCCAACAGCCATACCAGCCTGAAATCACCAGTTCTCATCTGAAGAGGCAGTTGGCAGCACGGTAGCTGGAGGCCAGACACCAGCCACAACTCTCGCCAGCTTGCCACTCTATCCATAAACGCTTGCCTTCGGCAGTGTCGTGGAATTACAGCGAGACAGGCCATGGGAGGGTGCCCTTATGAGCTAGGGGGAACTTCAAAACACACTGCAGACTCTCTTTGTAGCAGGAGGAAAATTTCTCTTTTGCTTCAGCCAATTAGTCGAGTCAAAAGAAAATACTATAGGGATTAAGNCTTCGGCAGTGTCGTGGAATTACAGCGAGACAGGCCATGGGAGGGTGCCCTTATGAGCTAGGGGGAACTTCAAAACGCACTGCAGACTCTCTTTGTAGCAGGAGGAAAATTTATCTTTTGCTTCAGCCAATTAGTCGAGTCAAAAGAAAATACTATAGGGATTAAGATATTTTCTGTACCTAAAACTGTAATAGAGTATTACACTGGTATTTTTAAGACTGAAAAAACAGTCACTTTCAAAGGGGATGTTAATAACTCATCAGGTGACATGGTCCAGAGCTCAGGGCAGGAGGTTGAGCTGTTTGATGTGTCTCCCAAATGATGTCTGCCACACGATAGCATTGGTAGCATGAATTTCCCAACAGAGAAGATGATTAGTCCAAAAGCAAAGTTGATCGTATCCTTTTCAAATGCCNCCAAATGATGTCTGCCACACGATAGCATTGGTAGCATGAATTTCCCAACAGAGAAGATGATTAGTCCAAAAGCAAAGTTGATGGTATCCTTTTAAAATGCCTTGGAATTAAGCACACAAACTACCATTCTAAACTACAGTAAGTTACAAGCTGAAACATGCTAATACAACTTTTTAATCATTTAAAATATTAAAAAAAAAAAAACTACCAGTAAATGAATTTTTTTTTATTATAATATGTAATAAATTATCATAGATACTAAGTAATAAGCATATGGTAACATTTTCTTCTTTTTCTCTGACATTTAATACTAGCTACTTGTAATGATGCAGTTTATAATAATTAAATCGAAACATTTAGTTAATTTTCTTTTGTTTTTCAAGGAAATATAATTGCTTATCAGTATTTGAAGTCTTGGCTGTGTTAGAATGTTTATCTGTCATGCGTTTACTGTTTCTGAAATCGCAGTTTAGGTTGCGTCGGCAATTGGAGATAAAAGTTTTTACCACTTTCGTAGACATTATATCTACAAGAATGTTCTAGAAATTTGATTATTTTACTACGATGCAATTCGACATGACATGGGGAAGTGGTTGCGACGGGGGTCGCACGGTATTCCGTACGGATTCCGTACCATGCCATGCCCTTATTTGGTCAGGTTTTTGGCACCTGGTGGAAGGAGTGAGGGTAGAGCGCGTGGGGACTTTAGTCCCGAGCGCCTGCTGACAGTCGACAACCCGCTCTCAGAGAAGACACGTCGAGCGTGGCAAATTTTGCCCGCACCGGCAAGCACCCGTGACCTTCGCTTCTTTTATTTTTTTTACTTCAATTTTTGGACAAACTTTTTTCTACTAAATTATTTCCGTCAGTGTGGGAGGTTGTTAGGGTGCCAGGAGGGAATTGACGTCCCTCCTACCTTCGTAATTTCCTCTCACGATGAGAGTTTTGGCTGACGTAAATAATAAATTACCTACTGCAGCGCTGTTCTTTGCTTGTCAGTCTCGTTAAGCCGACTGTTCGTGACTTTGCATTAATGGAAGAATGTGACTGTTTATTTTGAACTTGAAATAAAAATATGAAGGAAATAATCTGAGACTTGAATTCTTTATTTTATTTTAATATGGCACCTTTATTTAAGTGAGTAAAACTGAGCTGTGATTTCCAGTCGCGAATTTTGAAGTGTGCGACATTACAAACTCCACCAGAGAGACTGAAGAGTTGAAGAGATTTACAGTGACTCAGATGAATCTGAGGAAATGCCACTATCAACATTTAGAGCGCAGAACAAAATGTCTTCTTGAGTCCACGGATAAGAGTTACATCATCGTGGAATTTGAAGCCAGGAAAAATATTTACCATATGTTGGGAGGATTATAGGAAGAATTTTAGACAAGGCATGTGATATGGTACAAGTTAAATTTTTGTGAATGAACCCTGACAAGACATTTTCTTTTCGAGAAAACTTTGAAAACAAATCATGGCATTTTGGGTCTGAGTTAAAGCAAGTGTGAGCAGAGCCCATGATTATGTGGCGTAAAACTTTTTTTTTTAATTGGAGTATTATACGTTTCAATTTGTGCTGTAATTAGTACATAATAATGCATTTGATAAACTTTTGTCTTCTGTTGTAAATACATACTGTACATATTTTTCAAGATCCAAGTTCTTTAACAAGATTTGAGGAAGAAAAAAATGAATAAGTTAGGTCACATTATTTTAATAATGCAAGCAGTAGTGTAATTTTTTGTACAATAAATATAATTATAAAAAATTGTTTCCACAGTTATATTACTGGATTCATATGAATAAAAAATGTAATGCATCTACACAAATTGTCCACGTAAAACCGGTATTTTATTTTATTAAAATAGTCTTTAAATATACACAGTACTCCATTTTCTTACAATGAAAGTTAAAACATCAACTTCATGGAATCTTTGTGTCAACTCCATGGCATATTAACAGAGAAATAATTATTAACCTCTGTAAGCCATCAATTATTACTAAGCATTCTATTGGAGTCCTGAATACTTAAATATATTACACTTTTGAGACCAAAATATTGTATTTCATATCTCTGAAATGCCTTATTTCTGGAAAATGACCCAGAAAACAGAATTTCAGCACGATACCTGACCAGGATATGCTATGCCATACTGAAAACTACCCAATAATACCGCATTTAGCACAGGGATCATATGGTAAAGAGTACATAAGAGTTGTGCATTAACCAATCTCTGAGTCTCAACATTTAAATGCTCTACTGGCCTTGAAAATGTTAAAATCATAGATTTAGACTCACAGTTACACATAGTTTACATACGTGCTTGAAAATTGTGCTACACTCCTGCTGAGGCAGAGCCATTAAAATGAACAAACACTAACCTGAGAAAAATGTCATGGAAAGTGTACGGTATGAGGGGTTCTGGCAGGTCCCTGAAGAACATCTTCAGGATGTTGGCAATGTCTATGACATTGTGTCGTGGCTGCAGGTGGCCTCCCTCCTCCAGAAGTGCCTACAACAAGAAGTACCTTGCATACTCAACTCCTGGTTACACGTAGTCACACTTAAGTATAACTGTACCGCAAAGACAAAAGTACTAAAATACCATAACTAGAGGCTATNTGGTTACACGTAGTCACACTTAAGTATAACTGTACCGCAAAGACAAAAGTACTAAAATACCATAACTAGAGGCTATTTGTGATTAATTAAACACTTCCAGAATCAAACTTTTAAAAAAAGTATTGCTGTAACTTCTGATATTGTTAAGTAAGCACTGGCTAAAATATGGTAAAATTTACTACAAATGAAGTATAGTCTTAATTATTATTATCTCTGTGAAGTAGGTAGCCTATACAGATTATGGTGGTAACCACAGCAAGGATATACTAGTACTTATACCCACCATATTTAGTATAGGAACAGATAGATAACAGAGAAATAATTTCTAACAAGGTAAACACTATTTTGAAGCACTATTGACATAACATAGACACATAACAAAAAAGAACAAATAAAAGTACAAATAAAAAAACCTTGCCAGAAGCTGTACGAGTGACCTTAGACTATAACAGAACAGAAACATACATACATACACGTGCACTTTGCACATATGTTCAACGAATAAAACCTTTAATCAATTCTCTTCTTGCACGAAATAAAAATCAATATATGACGGAAATTGAAATGTAGTGAAAATTTATTCAGGAAAATTATTAGAAGAGTTGAAGTTTAACTACAGAATAATATATGGCATGCTGACCGCAACTAATTTTTTATGTGCAAGATCAATCATCTTTCCTTAGTAAACACTCACTAACTAAATAATAGTTTTATTTTATTGGGCACCTTTCATGCATCGAGATCTTAACTGAAATTAGGTACTTGGTTAGTTCTTTAATACAATCCTTCTCCTGAGAAAATCACAAAACATGATGTAGCTCGGCGTAATTAAAGCAAGAGCGATTTCATTTAACCACTGGGTAAAAAACATCAAAAATAACTTCAATTCTTTAAGCTATCTCAAAATCACAATTAAAATTTTAAATAAATTTCAAACAAGTAACAAAACAAACAAGATGCTCATTCCAAAGCGAAATATCAGTTTCACCACATAGAAATACTTTTAAAACATTTACATGAATCACAAATTTCAGCGAGGTTTCTAAGTACAGAGTTCTACGAGTCTATGAAAATAAACAGATAATATTTGTTTAATTATCTTGCTTAGCAACTATAATTAACAATTTCTGCCATTAATAAACATTTAACTGAACTGACAAACCTAATTAAAAACAATTATTTTTAAACATAATACTCTTAATTAACTCTTATTAAAATGAAATATTACCTGAGGGTAAATTTACAAAAATATTTAAAATGTTTATAGTAAGGTTTTAAACAGAAATTATACAATACAAAATAACCATTTACTTCAATCTATACTGATGCTATAGAAGAAATATGTTTACGTATATAAGTCTCACTACAATTGTAATGTTATATTAAATACTGCTTGAAATCTGTTTCTTTTAGATTTGGTCATGGAAGAGTATAAATTGGTGTTATATTAACAAATTAATGTTTCTAACAATCTACCAACACATCACTAAAGTTATCATGTTTTTCGCTCCCATATTATTAATCCAAGTAATTCCTGTTAAATATGATTTTAGGGGACACTTCAGAACCTCCCATAAACTAAATTACATAAATAATAAAAACTTTTTAATTTTTTGTGAAGTGGCACATTTGGAAATGGTTTTTGTTATATTTTGTTGCTAGACCCAGAAAGGTAAACATTTCACAGGCAACAGTTCCAGCTTCCAGCTCTCCAATATGTATAACATGTCTAGTGTAACCCCCCGAAGCAGTGATAGATAATATGGGGTAGTCCACCAACATCACTTGCTGACTGTCTCTCCCTCTCTGCCATAAGAAAGGTTTCTAGAGACCTAGCTAACAAGTAAGAAAACACCATGATGGCAACATGGACTTTATTTTGCTCAGTTCAGTAACCCTTTCCATCCAATCAACAGCACTGTTCCTCACTAAAACTTACAACACGATGATGTGCCACAGATGACGCACAGGAATCCTTTAAACCACGGCAGGACTAAGCTGTGACCATCAAACAGGCAAAATGGACCATTTGCGGGAGACATAACTTAAGAGCCTCCAGCGTTTGCCACTATAATTCGCCGAGATTGTGGGACAGTAAAGAATGGCTGAAAACATATGGCTTCGGGGCTACACGTGATCCAAATCGCTGTTAAATACGAGGGTAATCCCAAAAATACGGTCTCCTATTTTTTATACATAAGAAAAACTTTTATTATCTACAATATTTACATAATTGTACAGGTTGAACATTTATCTATTTTTCTACATAATCACCATTTCGGTCTATGCATTTTTGTAGACGCTGTAACAGTTTTTGTATGCCCATGTCATACCAGCTTGCCATCATGTTGTTAAGGAAGCTTGAACCTCATTTTTCACCTCATCGTCGGAGCTGAGTCGCCTTCCGGCCAAATGTTCTTTCAACTTAGGGAATAGGTGGTAGTCACTGGGTGCCAAGTCCGGACTATAGGGTGGGTGGGTGCTGATGTTCCATTGAAACTCTTGCAGGAGAGCGACGGTTGGGCGAGCATTGTCATGGAGAATGTTCACACCCTTGCTCAACATTCCTCTTCTCCGGTTCTGAATTGCCCGTCTGAGTTTTCTCAGTGTTTCACAGTACCTGTCAGCGTTTATTGTGGTCCCAGGAGGCACAGAGTCGACCAACAATACCCCCTTTCGATCCCAAAACACAGTTGTCATGACTCTACCGGCAGACTGTGTTTGTTGGAATTTTCGCGGCTTGGGCAAGAGGGATGCTGCCACTCGCATGATTGTTGTTTGGTCTCAGGTGTAAAGTGAAACGCCCAGGTTTCATCACCCGTGACAATGGAGTCTAAAAAGTTGTCCTTTTTGTCTGCATAGCGGCGAAGAAATTTGTTGGAAGAATCAACACGTTGCCGCTTGAGGTCTTCCGTCAGCATTCGTGGTACCCATCTTGCGCACACCTTCCGATATTGCAACTTATCAGTTAAAATCCTGTGAATGGTGCTTCAGGAAACCGCAGGAACCAAAATGGAGACATCATCCAGAGTGATCCGCCGATCTTCATGCATGGTTTTCTCAACCATTGCGACAGTCTAGTCTGAAATTGATGGTCTCCCGCTCCTTTGTTCGTCGAGAATTTCAGTACAACCGGCTGTAAACTCTCTACACAACTTGCGAACATTTTTGACATCCATGCACGACTTACCATACACTTCCTTCAATTGGCGATGAATTTCTATCGGTTCAACACCTTTTGCGTGCAAAACCGAATAACTGCGCGAACATCGCACTTGGCGGTAACGTCCAACAGTAACTCCATTCTCAACGGCTGCCAAGCCAAGACTGAGCGTCTCAGCGAGGCGCGCGCATGCTCATTTGAAAGGGCGGGAAGCACACATCACAACAATGTGGCCAATAGCCGCACAAACCGTTCTTTGTACGAGTATGAAAAAATAGGAGACCTATGTTCAACCTTTACAATGATGTAAATAATTTAGACAATAAAAATTATTTATAAAAAAAATAGGAGACATTTTTGGAATTACCCTTGTATTAAGAATTTTACCATTTCTGTTGGACTGAAATACATGGGCAGTGAAGGAAGCGAGAGATTAGACAGAGAAGGCTACAGTTTGTTTGTTTCCTCATATTTTAAAGATGTGTGGGCTGCTGAAACAGAAGATGGCGGTACCACAGAGAAAACTTCGTGCTATCCATGTCAAAGAAAAAACTAAGGTCTCCGGACCATTTACTTTAAAGTTAAAACATTGGACACAACTTCAGAAGTAACGGATTCATACTGCACTTGCAAATCTGGGTATGTTTTTATATATATATATAGACACACACATACCGGGCAAGTCGCCCACGCCTATTTTTCCGTATCTATGCAACCCGCACACAATATCACCCTACTAACACAACATTGAGCACAGCAGAACACCACATGGACGTTGATTCGTTGTCATCAGTACAGTAAGCGGTGAACGGACAGTGTTATGTCAGCACTGCGTCGAGCAGCAGTCGCGTGTCAAAGAATGCACATCCGTGCATTGTGTTGAAACTGATTATTGCTATGTTTACCAAATACGTTGGTACGTGATAATTGCGTCCTTAGTAACACACATCTGCATCACTTCTAGCCATTGTGTTTCATCATGCGACATAAAAATAGAGTCATCGCATATTGACGAAAAGAAATCAACGTGCACGTGCTGTTTTGTAGCAATTCTCTATTTTCGTGCCGCTGGTTGGCGCAGGCTGACGACGATGTTAAATGTTCAGCTATTGCGTTGCACGAAAAAAAGTATGTAATATTGTCAGGTTAGAGGCAACTTTATGTGGAACTATAGTAAAGCTAAATATTTATTTTTTATTATTAAAAATTCACTTAATAACATAGACCTATGCATTCTGTGTTTATTTTTTAATAATTTAATAACCAAATAATATTAACCAATTACAAGTAGATTTCATTGGTGGAAATTTATTTATTTACAGATTTGGAAAATGCATTCATCTCATGGGTCTATTTTATTTCATAAATCATTGTTGCTGCAGTGGGATGAGGGAGTTACCAGTAGATATGACTTGCACAAGTGTCTAACAACAGTGGCACAAACCACGAGGAGACAAAATAAACCCAGAGCCCATCATGGAATGTATATTTGCCAAACTGAAGGCGAAAAGGAAGAGAAAACCATTTACCTGCTCTATACCAGAGTGAAACCACACCATGTACCACAACCAAATAAAAGAAACAGGTGAAATGCATGCCAAACTAAAGGAAACTAATACAGACTTCCCATTTTCATTCATATTAGAAGGCTATAAAGAATGAGAGTATGTGTGTAACACCATTAGGCCATGTTCCCTCGAACAGTTGTGTTGCTTATCAGGTAGTAAATACAGACATTATAAACTTATGTAAAATTAGTAGCATTAAAAACCATAAAAAATTTCCTGGTCTTCCTGTGAAGATCAACTGTGGCATAGAACTCTGCGACATAATTTGTCACTTCAAATTAGATGTGACAAGAAAACAAACTGCCGATGTAGAAAAATTAAGTCAATCAAGTTCACAGGAATGGCATTTCAGAGNTTTCCTGTGAAGATCAACTGTGGCATAGAACTCTGCGACATAATTTGTCACTTAAAATTAGATGTAACAAGAAAGCAAACTGCCGATGTAGAAAAATTAAGTCAATCAAGTTCGCAGGAATGGCATTTCAGAGGAGATTGAGGTTAACTTGCTTCTAGATTTGGTGAGGTTGCCTCAGAAAAAAACCGTAACTGATAAATTTTTAGAAAATTTGCACAATGCAAAAAATTTATGAAATGTGAGTGTAGTTTATGGTAAGAAACAAAAAGCAAAGGCTAAAATGCTATACTCAAACTTAAATGACAAACATGTATCTGTTTTTTTTATATGGACTNTACTAACACAACATTGAGCACAGCAGAACACCACATGGACGTTGATTCGTTGTCATCAGTACAGTAAGCGGTGAAAGGACAGTGTTATGTCAGCACTGCGTCGAGCAGCAGTCACGTGTCAAAGAATGCACATCCGTGCATTGTGTTGAAACTGATTATTGCTATGTTTACCAAATACGTTGGTACGTGATAATTGCGTCCTTAGTAACACACATCTGCATCACTTCTAGCCATTGTGTTTCATCATGCGACATAAAAATAGAGTCATCGCATATTGACGAAAAGAAATCAACGTGCACGTGCTGTTTTGTAGCAATTCTCTATTTTCGTGCCGCTGGTTGGCGCAGGCTGACGACGATGTTAAATGTTCAGCTATTGCGTTGCACGAAAAAAAGTATGTAATATTGTCAGGTTAGAGGCAACTTTATGTGGAACTATAGTAAAGCTAAATATTTATTTTTTATTATTAAAAATTCACTTAATAACATAGACCTATGCATTCTGTGTTTATTTTTTAATAATTTAATAACCAAATAATATTAACCAATTACAAGTAGATTTCATTGGTGGAAATTTATTTATTTACAGATTTGGAAAATGCATTCATCTCATGGGTCCATTTTATTTCATAAATCATTGTTGCTGCAGTGGGATGATGGAGTTACCAGTAGATATGACTTGCACAAGTGTCTAACAACAGTGGCACAAACCACGAGGAGACAAAATAAACCCAGAACCCATCATGGAATGTATATTTGCCAAACTGAAGGCGAAAAGGAAGAGAAAACCATTTACCTGCTCTATACCAGAGTGAAACCACACTATGTACCACAATCAAATAAAAGAAGCCGGTGAAATGCATGCCAAACTAAAGGAAACTAATACAGACTTCCCATTTTCATTCATATTAGAAGGCTATAAAGAATGAGAGTATGTGTGTAACACCATTAGGCCATGTTCCCTCGAACAGTTGTGTTGCTTATCAGGTAGTAAATACAGACATTATAAACTTATGTAAAATTAGTAGCATTAAAAACCATAAAAAATTTCCTGGTCTTCCTGTGAAGATCAACTGTGGCATAGAACTCTGCGACATAATTTGTCACTTCAAATTAGATGTGACAAGAAAACAAACTGCCGATGTAGAAAAATTAAGTCAATCAAGTTCACAGGAATGGCATTTCAGAGGAGATTGAGGTTAACTTGCTTCTAGATTTGGTGAGGTTGCCTCAAAAAAAAACCGTAACTGATAAATTTTTAGAAAATTTGCACAATGCAAAAAATTTATGAAATGTGAGTGTAGTTTATGGTACGAAACAAAAAGCAAAGGCTAAAATGCTATACTCAAACTTAAATGACAAACATGTATCTGTTTTTTTTATATGGACTAACCCAGGATTGCCAGTTTTAGATTGTTCACCTGATGGCAAGGCGGTTGACCCCACAGAACATCCACTGTATGGCTTTTTGGAGTTTTAATGTCCAAAATCTATAATAAATCTTGCACTTCAGGAAGCTTGTAGTGACAAAAAATGTTTTACACAGCTGAATGGTTCTCTGCATCTCAAAAGAAATCATGAATACTATTTCCAAGTCCAAGGACAGCTGTACATAACAGGTATAGAATGGTGTGATTTTGTTGTGTTTAATGGGAAAGAAGTTTGGGAGGAAAGAATTAGAAAAAATAATGAATTTTGTAGTGGAGAAAATATTCCATGTTTTACACTGACCACTTTGCCCCATTTCTATATAAGAAACTCTCCACTGGCTATCAATGAGAAAGGGTTCTTGGGCAAGTATATAGACATGTAAATAAAATTAATCTTAAAATACATATTGCAGTTTTCAGTAAACAGTGTAATGTTATTTGTAAACAGGCAATTCACAATTTTTTTAATATAACTGTGCCTATATAGTTAAAATGTGTTTTTTTTTTTTATATGTTTCTTTGGACATTTACACAAACTGTTTTAACATTAATACATTTTCTCAATGGTTAATTCTANCAAAATGTGTTTTTTTTTTATATGTTTCTTTGGACATTTACACAAACTGTTTTAACATTAATACATTTTCTCAATGGTTAATTCTACAGTGCCATTACGAAAATATGCTATTCATATTACATCCTGGATTAATGTACAGGTATGTTTGCTATTATTTTAGTGTGATATTTTTCAAGTGTATTTCTGAAAAAGTATAGTGCCATTCAAAATTCCTCTATTCATACATTTGAATGTCAGAATAATTTGTGTGTAAAAGGATATATTTCATTCACACTTTTTGTCATTAATTAGGTAAATGCCCTAGTTCGCAAGGATTCCTTTCATAATACTGTCTGCTTAATTTTCAGTCCAAGAAACATGTTTGTATACTTTGTTGGCAGCAGCACAAAAATATCTCTGAAAAAATTAGTGAAACTATGTTTCATGTTGTGCATATGTATCACTCATGTTGCAGGAGTGAATGTTACACAGCCAATGAAATCTTGCAAAAAAATTTAATATTTGCTAACTCTTTTTTAATTTATACGAGACAGCAAATTTGGGTTAACATTTGTCAGACTGTGATTGTAGTTCTTATCACACTTTGGATGTTACAGTTAATATGTTAAGAATTGAAATAAAAATAATTTTGGGAACTTGCTTGATAATGCACTTTCATTCGCCAACTCACCAACACGGGCGGGAGAACAACATGGTGTGTAATGGACGTAGATTTAACTACCGGCCCAAAGGAAATTACTAGTAATCAAAATCGATGTACACGGAAATACATGCTACTTTAAAAATTATACAGAGCTCGCGGAAAAATAAAACCATTGGTATATGCGCGTAAATTTTTATTTTACACAAGAAAGTTATATTGTTATGGCTGGTTAGTGCTTCGGAAGAAGACAGATGATGCACATGGCATGACAGGAAGCGCTTTTGTGAGCCGAGCGCGTCTCTCAACAGGTAGCAACACGTTGGCCTGCCTCCTGATTCCATCTTTTTAAAACTTAACTTTTCTCCTATTACTGGCTCGAAACGACACGAGTTTGAAATGTATTTTGTCAAATTATTTTAAAAACTAAATCAACAATACCCTGCGATATTTCTGTAGGCTCTTGGAATTAATATCAAACGTGTATGGAAAGCATGTATGGAGAGTGGGAATACGACGTGAAAAGAACTCCCAAGGTTTGAAGTTGTTTCATTTTAAAATGGATCGTTTTAATGTGCATTTCATTTTGAACACCTGTACATTACTACTTTAACACGAGGTTTAGTTTGTAACACTAAAAACTGCTGTTTTATGACCACGTAAAATAAAATGTATTAATTAATCTAATAACTCTTTCTTATCCGCGTATTTTCTGCTTGTCTGATGTGCATCTGCAGTGCACTCAGATTAGCAAACGTAATATTAATTTTTGTTAGTTCATGCATCAGCTGATACAGGATTTTGTAAATGGCACGTTGTTTGTTTCGTATACATCAAATTGCCACTCACAGACTGTCAAAATCTCGCCAACTTATGAGACAGACAATATGTGGTATCATAATGTCTAATAAGTTTCAATTGACAGCATAAATGTTTGAAATTAGTACAGTAGAACACCCCTCAACCGGAATCGTCGGGGGAATGGCTATTCCGGTTGAGGGAAAATTCCGGTTGAGGGAAATGAGGGTGGGATGGTGTGAAAAATAACACATTTTAAGTCTGAACTCGTGTATATGTGGCACGTAATTTTAACTTAAGAAATTGATTAGTGTAAATTATTAGTTTTATCCTTAAAGTTACAAAACCATTAAAAAAAACACTACGTACTGTTTATGAAATGTGAGTCATAAAACTCCCGGGCGCTGTGTTAATGACCTTCATTCTCAACCTTCTAGCGGGGATTCTTATCTCTTCGCGCTTGTGGCTGCGTAAGTGACAGTCTTTCTTTCCCTTACTGCATGGCACGTCGGCACAACATACATTTACAAGAGCAGGACTGACGTATTATAGACCAAGTTCACAAAGAACCGTCTTTCGGCGTGTATAGGCTGCACATTTTTACAAAAAAAAAAAAATTACAAAAAGTGGGCTGCGGGTTATTTACAAGATATCAGCATAAAATTTTTTTCCCCCCTAAACAAATGTTCAGAAATTTGTCAACGAACAATACGCTCTAATGTTTTAACCTAGTTTCTAAGGAAGTCAAAAATAATAAGAAATGAATAGCTCATCATGTGTGTTTAAACGTGTATGGGTCGCAGCATACTTTAGCCTGCCTGCCATCGACTATTCTGCTTTGTATCACCTCCAGCCACCATCCAGCTTGCATGCTTCTTTTGTCTTTTTTCTTTCACCCTCTCACTTGGCGTCCTTCCTTTCCACCACCACCCCCATCCCTCGGCCACAACAGCCATCCAGCACCAAGCAAGCTGACTGAGTAATTTGTTTGTCAGATATACTACGTGTGTACAACTGTGATACAAAAATTACTCCACCATTAGGGTCACATACTACTATCCTTTTACTGTATTTGCAGATTTATAGTTGGAATATGACTGTGACTGTAAAACTAATGAGGATGAAGTTTCTGTTTTCATTTCAGTTGCATCAAGGATGACAAGAGTATTAGGGAACAAGTTTGTAAATGAAGCGTGTGCATTTTTCAGGATTATATTCCTGTGGGGCCAAATATCAATTGAGCCAGGCCTATAACACAAATAGTTGATCCATTCTGTAACTACAGTTCCAACTGTGGTTTGTGATACTTTAAACCTCACCGACAAGTCAAAGAAATCCAAACCTTGCCTCAGCTTACACAGAACCATAAAAACTTCATCTTCAACCAGTTTGGACCGTAACCTTCGTGTTGTTTTTAAATCAACAGGATTAATTAATTCCATTTGGAATTACAAACTCCAAAAATGTATTTTAAAAAATGAACACTCCTAAAACCTGTATAGTAACTCAGCACTTTTGCATTATTTTTTCATTGAATTACAGAAAAAATTACGATAACCGAGTTTATTTCTAAAGCGCTTCCAGCATCAATGAGAACTGATTTTGTTTTATGAAGTTGTTCAATTTCTTTTAGCTTGAGATCTAGAGTNAAGCGCTTCCAGCATCAATGAGAACTGATTTTGTTTTATGAAGTTGTTCAATTTCTTTTAGCTTGAGATCTAGAGTTGATTCCAATACCAGTTTCTCTCTTTCTAAATTTTGCACTCGTACTTGAAGCGCTTCAGTCTCGCATGCTGTTCTTTTTAGCTCACATGCAGCTAGTAGACAGTCAGGGACTAATGTGCTTTGTCGTGGTAGTTCCAGAGAAGGTTGAGAGCTTTCAGTACTTTCTTGATATGTTGCTACCGTCTCCTGAAAAATGTATGAAGTAAATGTAACTGCTGGCATCCATTTTAACAACACTGATTAGGAACTTCATGACATGAACCAAGCTGTATGGCTGTGGGATCAATTTCAGTAAACAGTATCTCTTAGGTTTATTTGTTTTCCTTTGTAAAATATTTTCACGTCAAGGCCATGTGATGTTGGAGAAATCTGAATGCTAAATAGCATGCTGATAATCTCTGCTTGCTTTAGTTACAGAATTTTTTACTTTACCAAAGGAAGGAAGAATTAAACTAATGGTTTCCATATTCCGCAAAATAACTGTCATCAGTATACAGGGAAAAACTAGTGTTTACTCTGACAGGAAAATATTAAAATTTGGTGACTGTTAGACTATTACTACCACGGAGGTTAGAGAAATTGTCACTTTCAGTAGATAGTAAAACCAATTAAAAAGATTACTTTTCCTTTTCAAATACATGATGATGTGTGTAACTTGAAAACTTACATTTTTGTGGGATGGCGAAGGGGGGTTGGGGGTTAATCACACATAAAAGTACTTTTCAATCATTAAAAACTTGATTTGATAAAAATACTCTTATGCAAAGCGTAACTTTTACTAGAAAGGCTATTTTACGTTTAGTGTGTATCGGCTCAATAGTCTGCAAAAAAAATTTCTCCCGCACTGAGGCATTTAACATAAGCCTATGCATTAANTAGTGTGTATCGGCTCAATAGTCTGCAAAAAAAATTTCTCCCGCACTGAGGCATTTAACATAAGCCTATGCATTAATGAAACAGGTATGTCAAGAAGCATTATAATAAAAATAGTTTCTTAGGATAATAAACTATTTAACANCTATGCATTAATGAAACAGGTATGTCAAGAAGCATTATAATAAAAATAGTTTCTTAGGATAATAAACTATTTAACAGTGCAAATTATTATGTTGCCTGTAAACAAAATAAATTACTTGCTTTAGCTTCCTGCACGTTCGAGAATGCAGTATGAACAACTTGGCTCTTGTCTTAGTATACGTCTCGGGAGTTTGTTCTTTTGGGGCGATGTATATGAAAAAACACTTGGAATTGCATTAGGTTTTAAAATTTTTCGCCATGAATGCCTACACACGAAACTTTTTTCTATAAAATGTGACGAGCAAACACGCATCATGTTGATTTTCTTGATGCGCCTATCATCACTGCGTATTTTAAGCACCCATTGTTTACATTGTTTACAGATATTCACGTCCTTTGGAATGGAATAAAAAGATATCCCTTTCACCATAGTTTTGTTTTTACATTGTGGCATTATACAGTACTGAACCATATTGTAATGACGCAGTCATAATAATTTAATAATTATAGAGATACTTGGTTCGTTTTCTTTTATTTTTGCGAGACTTTGTAATATTTTATCAGGATTCGAAGTTAAAGCAGTGGTAGTTTTTTATCGAGCATTTGTTTGCCTTTTCTGAAATCCGTTTTTGTTCGCGTCAGCATTTGTAGATAGAAGCTTTCCAACTGCAGTAGACAGATTTATTCTAGAACATTGATTATATTTTACTGCTAAGCAGTTTTGCATGGCGTGGGGAGGTATTCCAGCCTATGCCATGCCCTTATATGGTCACATTTTTGGCACCCTTGAGCGAGGAGTAGAGATAGGCACGAGGCGACTAATACCCTGTGTGCCCACCGCCCGCTAGCAGAACGGTATACATAATCAGTAGTCAACCAGTACTCGAAAAGGACACGTCGAGCATGGCAAATATCTCCAACACCGGCAAACTTTATCCTGCTGAATTATCACAGCTGGTGTGGGAGGTCGCTGTCTTTGAATTTTCCTCTTGCAAAGCAAGCTTTAAATGACGTGATTAATAATACATAATTAATTAACTACTGTGGCGCTGCTCTTTGTTTGTTTGTCTGGTGAAACTAACTGTTCGTGACTCTGCATACCTGAAGATTGTATGTGAACTGTTTAATGTGAATGATAAATAAACGTAAAGAGTAACAAATCCGAGACTTGAATATATTTTATATTTATTTGGTGCCTGTTTTTTTAAGTTTCATGTGTCTACCGTTTGAGCAAACTGAGCTGTAATTTCCAGTCGCCACTTCTGAAGGCTGCCACGTTACAAACATGGCGGCCTAGACGGAGGGCAACGTTACAATATTTGTTAGATACCGTATTGTGTGTGGCAGCTGTGAACGGAGCTATGACGTCAGAAGAGGCAGAGCGAGCAACTTGCTCATTGGTCTGCTGCAGCGTAGTCGCAGGCAACCCTTGCTGCATGCATGCCTGTATTAGAGACTTGGCTGCATCCCACCCCTTGGACCAGCTCTCCAGGCAGTGGTAACAAATGTGCATCGTGGCCGTGCAGCTGGGAAAGTAATCTTCCTCCTCTCCATTGCTCTCCCTCCCTCACTCATCCTGACCGGATGGGTATAAATATGACTTGCACAGGCCCCTTGTGGCAGTTCTTGTTCACTGCCATGCAAGTTCATTACTGCTGCAGTTCGCAAGTTCGCTACTGCTCAGATTCCACGCTGTCTAGATGCTTACAGTGCATCTGCCTACAAGCTTCATCTTCAAGACTGTATACGGTTCTCTGCATACTAGTTCACCTTCAGACATAACCTTACTTTATGGATAGGAAGTCTGTACCGCCATGCACATCTGTGCCGGTCGCCTAGCTACTTGCTTGACATGGGTTGCCCTCACCACACCATTCACTGCACGAGTAATCTAATCTCTTGGCAGTTAGCTTATCCTGCCCTTCAGGTGTCCTGGGCACATGTTGGGATATATGTGGTTCATGAATAAACCCATATATTCAGTAACCCTCGTCTTTTATCTAATTCACCCTGCATCCTTCCTAACATTCTGCCACCCTCTCAGGATCAGGCACAATCTGAAACCAGCAACCCTTCAGGCTTGCACATAGTACATATTGGGAACCCCTCCCTACCTAAGTCTGGGCACCTGGCTACCAGCAACAATGCCACTTCTCTGGACACAGCTGGGGCTGAGAGCAAACCTCACTACGAGACCTACTCCAAGGACACTTTGTTACCAGCGATAATGCCACTTCTCTGGGATCAACACGGAGTTCCTGCCCCAGAGTTTGTTAATGCCTGGCTCATCAGGTAAGGATAATTTGCGTTCACTTTATAACACACTTTTAACCTTCTTACTATATGCATATTTCTCAGGAACACATTCCACTACCCCTCTCGTTACTGTATCTCCTAATTTAATTTATTTAATTTGTCATAAAGTTTCTTATTATTCTTGAAATAAAATAAATTTAAATGTTTCTTTCCAAAATAGCATCAACNTAAAATAAATTTAAATGTTTCTTTCCAAAATAGCATCAACAGAGCTTGTATCTAAATGACAGGGCTCCGTAGGTAAACTATGTTAGCAACCCAGTTATTGTCAATCCAAGATGGCTAATTACAGAAAAAAAAACTCTAATTATTATTTTTAAACACAAATTTTTTTTTGTTATATCTGATTTTGGAAATTTTAATCAACTTATCAGACGTTTAATTTTCAAGTAGTATCTCTAAGATCTCATAGTTGCTGGGCTCAGTCGGAATTCCCCTTAATGCCAAGTCTTCTTCGGAATCTTCCCTATGTAGACGTTCTGGTCTAAGGTACATTATATAAAGTCCTTCATGTACCATTACACAATGCAGTAGTACAAACTTGAAACTAAACTATTACCTGTGTTTGTAGACTATACAGACACTCTTCTTAACGCATAATGTGGTGCATCTTCGCCCCCCACATAAGGAAGCCTGTATGAAATTTCTGCATTATTCTGAAATTCAATTAAAAACACTAACAGGCCAAACCTACAGGGTCAGCATCCTGCCTGGCGAAAAACAATATGGCCAGCAATACCATTAACTTTGTAACGTTGCGGGCCGTTACCTTGCCGATGTTTATTATATTACCGCCTCACCGTTGGGNAGCAATACCATTAACTTTGTAACGTTGCGGGCCGTTACCTTGCCGATGTTTATTATATTACCGCCTCACCGTTGGGCGCCATGTTGTAATGTTCCGGGCCGCGCACTCGTTACCTCCATATTTCTAATATCGAGTCCCTTAGTTGTGCCGCTATATTGTAATGTTCCGTCTTATTTACTACTGTATTTAAGATAATGCAGCCGCACAGTTGGGCGCCATCTTGTAACGTTGCGGAAGTATTACCCTAGCGGAATGTTTACGTTGCCACGGCTTGCTCATCGGTAGAATACGAGACTCAGTACCAGGTGACGCCGATTAATTAAAAAGAAGAAGTTCCAGATTAGTTTGCTTTATACTTTATTTCTCATTGAAGTTTCACAGTGCACAGACGACTTTCCAGAGTATGAACTTTCACAATCAGTTAGACCAGTGCAGAAAACAGCGCCACAGTAGTTTACGATTTATTAATGTCTCAAACTTACATTGCACGACGAAGTTACTGAGGCAGGAGGGATGTTTGTTCCCTCCTGGCACCCTAACGACCCACGCCCCTTCGGGCTGGTGCATCTTCTCACGCCCGACGCGTCTTCTTCGACGGTAGGTTACTTTCTCTCTAGGCGATAGGCACCACCAGTATATATTAGGCAGGCCTATCTCCCCCTTCTCCTAAGATAAGCGCATGGCCTCCGGCATCTGCCAGTAGCGTCATCGCTGTGTCCCGCGCTCACAACATGTTATTGTACCCGCAACAGCCGCATAACCGAAACAACAACTTTCGAAACTAGACGGTAAACGGACTCCTGTAAACAGCAGATGTCCACATGTCCACACGTCTGCTCGACAAACAAACACGGGAAACTAGCCACCGCGGCTTTAACTTGAAACCTGACAAAATATTACAAAGCTTTCCAAAGCTAAATACACACGAACAAATTTTACACCCGTGTCCCGAAATTTTAAGCATACTGCGTCATTACAACTTTCATACTCGGACGTAATTTTGGAAATTAGTGCCAATCACGAAAGAGCTATGCTACACATTAAAAATCATGTTATGCATTACAATGACAACCAAAAACAAACTATGCTTGGGCCCGTGGCCTCTGTTCACAAACCACTTGTCATTGTTTTTGAAAGACTCCCAAATAAAATCACAATGATTAACAAAATTTCTGATTGAAAAACATATTTGCCATCTAAAACAAATAATAAATTAACTCATCAATGTGGTAGTTGTAACATGCAATAAAACCGTAAAAAAGTTAAATATTACATGTGAAAAACACTGGGGAAAAAAAAAGCCTGTCAATACAAACTGGTAAAATGCCATGTTTTAAGTTGTTACAACACGCTCAATGATTTGTNGGGAAAAAAAAAGCCTGTCAATACAAACTGGTAAAATGCCATGTTTTAAGTTGTTACAACACGCTCAATGATTTGTGGGGCAGGTAGACAGCTGTTGGAAGATATATTCTAACTTGTTAGAGGAGGCAGCTTGCCAACGATCTGATAACACCACTGCATCCACCATCTGACAGACACCTATCAGATCCAGCATCTCGAGTTCCAACCAGGCTGCTTTGCAGTCCCTAGCAGTTTCGCCATTGCCACCATCCATGCCTAAGCATTATCCAAAACCAGTCCGGCCCACCACCATTGCTGCCGTCAAATGTCAGATCACATTCCCTGGCCATCTGCCACCTGCTATGCCATCCAGTTCGCTACTGCATTTGCCTCTACTCGAGCTTCAACTCTGCCAGCTTCCATTGCAGCTCGTCCACGAGCCGAGCTGCGAGTAATCAAAATTCTGGGGAGGGGACCCAAACACTGAATTACCCCATGAACAGAGCAACAAGTTTCCACACTCCAAGGGGGAGAGGCTTGGAACCCACTCAAAGCCAGTTTGCTAGTCAAGCTTTCTTTTCTTGGTGCCCAACATGGAGCATCTCAGTGAGTCAAAGAGGAGTTGGGAGATCTTGGGAGCCCCTGGGATAAGCCGCCCCAGTTTTAGCTCCAGTTCATTGACTTCAGGGAGTCAGGAAAAATCCTGTGGCATCCATTTTAACATGGCAGATCACCACCCAGCAAACACACCGACTAGAGAATTGGATAACACCTCAAGCAGGGTAAACCAATGTACAGCATTTGATTGCACTGTAAATTTTCCATCTATATGCCAAAGTTGGGCCGAGGAGGGCAGTGAGTTAGAGGGCATGGAATACTGTTGTAGTTACTGCAGAGAGCATCAGCTCTGCTATCATTTCCAGGTTGTGAGGAGGTAGACCACCTCCACATCCCATGTGAGGAGTGCATACCTGCCAACTTTAGAAAATCATAATTAGGAAGATTTTGTAAACAAAATAAAATCACTACATTTTTTAATAAAAATTACACAAACAATGCAGGCTGTATTAAAATCTTTTAACACGTGTTTCAACTAGACTTCAAATTGAAACAGTTCACGGTAAAATCAATGTCTACACGTATCCATATTCACAAACAAGTCCAATAGCTATCAAAAACTCCACAGATGAAAAAATGCAACTCCAACAAACTCTCGTAACGTTATATCTTGGATGCAGGCAAAATCAGTATTNAACTCCACAGATGAAAAAATGCAACTCCAACAAACTCTCGTAACGTTATATCTTGGATGCAGGCAAAATCAGTATTGATCTATATTGTCACAACACTATGATTTCCATGTTTTAACGTAAAATAAACACTTTTTTTATTATATTACACTGAATCAACTAACTAAAAATCGAAAGAATATACATATTTCCGGAAAACAATATACAACAGATTTTCCGGAAGACTTCCGAAAAAATCGGAAAGGTGTCCTAGGACCTTTCAGAACATATCCCTTGGTTGGGGNAACTCCACAGATGAAAAAATGCAACTCCAACAAACTCTCGTAACGTTATATCTTGGATGCAGGCAAAATCAGTATCGATCTATATTGTCACAACACTATGATTTCCATGTTTTAACGTAAAATAAACACTTTTTTTATTATATTACACTGAATCAACTAACTAAAAATCGAAAGAATATACATATTTCCGGAAAACAATATACGACAGATTTTCCGGAAGACTTCCGAAAAAATCGGAAAGGTGTCCTAGGACCTTTCAGAACATATCCCTTGGTTGGGGNACAGATTTTCCGGAAGACTTCCGAAAAAATCGGAAAGGTGTCCTAGGACCTTTCAGAACATATCCCTTGGTTGGGGTGACCAAGTTGGATCAACAGGGTCTTACATTCCTCTGCAACATATGCAAGTCAAAAAACCAACTGGTTACCCCAGAGAAAACCTTCCAATCAATAGAAACCAATACAGTCTACTTCCTGAATATGCAGGGCATCCGCAAGAGAAATCTAAACAGTTTCTACAAGCCTGCTTGACCAAATTAAAGAGAATGCAAATCAAATAGGCCACTGCTATCTTGCGCCAAATCACAGCAACATGAGGATGCAGGTAAGTGGTGGCAGAAATACGGCAACATGGCGCAGTGGAAACAGCTGGAGGACAGGCTACCTCGAATACTTTTTAGGCAAAAAGGTCTTGGCACAGCTCTACCAAGAGCACTAACACAGCAGTGCCGAAAATTGGGGGAAGAAGCAGAAATCTTCATTAGACAGAGAGCACTTATGTTCTAATGTGTTCATCCTGAGACCAAAGAAGGTGGGTGTGGAACTGATAACCCAGCTTCTACTTCCAGAGATACAGTCCCATGTACGGGAACTTGAGTCACACACTCTCAAGGAGCTTATTCAGCACACCAGAATGTGAGGACAGGATGTTGCCTCAAAAACTAAAGCTCAAGTGCAAGCAAAATCCACACCACCACCTACCAGTAAAACCAAGTCGTGCACCACCGCCCCACCCCTGCCTAAGGGATTCCAGCTCCCCAAGTGCTGATATTGCCTCAAATGGCATTTCCATCACGATTGCCTTGTGTATCAGAGTAAACAGGCAGTTGCCAACAATACAAACTGAGGCAAGACTGTACCGCCCTCAACCAGTGGCAAACCTAACAAGACCAAAGTACCATCTCTGGGAAACAAAGCCCTCAAAATTAATGTATTTATGGGACAGTCGGCCTCTGAAGAGGGAAACATGGGTCTCTGTTGTACTGTCCACCAGCAGGCTGGCTCGAATGTGCCTGCACATGTGTACTCTGCTCGACCCAATGTGTGGGGCCCAGGCAGCGCGGCAAATTTAAACTGAGTGCACATTGATGCTTGTTGCCCAGAAAGAGAGACTGTTACAAATTGATAGTTGGCAGAAGTGGCAACAAGACATGGCACTTTTTGCTAAACTAAGTGTGTTAACTCTTCTGCCTTCGAAAAATACTTAAAATTATCACACCAAGTTTGTACACGTGTTTTTTAAACCTACCTAGGCAAGATATGGCATTGTGATAAATCTGTGTTTCCATGGCAGGAATAAATATACTGTAATGTGTATTGTGTCTGCTGTGAGTGAAAGGGTATTGTTGTGTGTCTGCCATTGTCGTTATGCTGGGCAAGTGTGTGTAAGATTGTGAATATTGGATGTGANGAAAGGGTATTGTTGTGTGTCTGCCATTGTCGTTATGCTGGGCAAGTGTGTGTAAGATTGTGAATATTGGATGTGCAAAATGTGTACATTTTAATCATTAACTTTTTTTATGACTATATTATTTATTTGAAAGTAATTTCTGTTTATTTATCACAACTTAGTAACTTTGCCCTAGGATTTTGAGACACAATTNGAAAGGGTATTGTTGTGTGTCTGCCATTGTCGTTATGCTGGGCAAGTGTGTGTAAGATTGTGAATATTGGATGTGAAAAATGTGTACATTTTAATCATTAACTTTTTTTATGACTTTATTATTTATTTGAAAGTAATTTCTGTTTATTTATCACAACTTAGTAACTTTGCCCTAGGATTTTGAGACACAATTNTATTATTTATTTGAAAGTAATTTCTGTTTATTTATCACAACTTAGTAACTTTGCCCTAGGATTTTGAGACACAATTGTGTAATGTACTTACGTTTCTGTGATTTGAATGTTTACCACAATCCAAACAAATTACCAAACCCAGCCAGAAAATTAAAATAAATTAATTAATAAACCTAGTAAAAATAAGTACCTATGCAAAGAAATATGGGCGGAATAAAAGTTACAGTTGGTCGATTCGCGTGCATGTTCACTATTATCTTGTAAGTTTGTCGCTGCGATGTACAAAAAATAAGTGACATGAGTTACGTGCTTAAATTTACTTTCTTTATCGTGGACTGGTTGCTCCTTTGTTTTAATATTTATTCCAACTGAAGCCGTCCTTTTAACAAAATAACCCAACATAAATGAATAACAAGAGGTTAAATACTACAGTTCTTTTCCCAACATTTGTAACAGACAGTCATGGCAAAATATCTACATGTATTATGTGTAATGTGTTACAAGGTTTGTTAAAAAAAAAGATGAAATTTTTTTTGTAAATATTTATTTATTCATCAATATCTATTTTGTCCCCTTCAAAGTAATCCCCCTCAGATATAATACACTTGTGCCAGCGCTTTTTCCAATCCTCGAGGCACTTCTGCTATGCACTTTTTGGTATGGCCTTGAGCTCTCCCAGCGATGCTGTCTTTATCTCCTCAATCGTGGCAAACCTCCGTCCTTTCATGGGTCTCTTCAGTTTTGGGAACAGGAAAAAGTCGCAGGGGGCCACGTCCGGTGAATACGGTGGCTGAGGCATGATTACGGTGTTGTTTTCGGCCAAAAAATCATGAACAAGCAATGATGTGTGAGCAGGTGCATTATCGTGATGCAAAAGTCATGAATTGTTTTGCCACAAATAGGGGCGTTTTCTTCGTATTGCTTCATGCAAACGGCGCATAACTTCAAGGTAATATTCCTTATTGACCATACGACCTTTTGGCAAGAACTCACTATGAACCACGCCATTGTAATCACAGAAAACGGTGAGCAAAACCTTCACATTTGACCAAACTTGGCGTGCTTTTTTTCGGTCTTGGCTCTTCTGGCCGCTTCCATTGGGATGATTGGGCTTTGGTTTCGACGCCATAACCATAAACCCATGTTTCGTCACCAGTTATGACCCTTTTGAGCAAATCTGGATCGTCGTCGTCGTCATTCAACAGCTCCTGAGCGATGCTCATGTGACGGTGCTTTTAATCAAAATTTAGCGATTTTGGAACAAACTTCACTGCCACACGTTTCATACCCAAAACATCCGAAAAAATTGCATGGCATGCACCAACCAAAATGCAGACATCCTCAGCAACTTCTCTAATAGTGATTCAATGATTCTCCATAACAATTTTCTTCACTGCTTTAACGTTTTCATCGGTTGTTGACGAGCTAGGGCGTCCAGGGCGGGTTCGTCATTAACATCTTCTCGGCCTTCTGTAAAGAGCTTGTACCACTTATAAACATTTTTTTTGCTCAAAGTAGACTCGCCAAATGTCACAGTCAACATTTTAAGTGCGTCCAAGCTCTTAATTTTATTTTTCACACAAAAGTTAATACAGATTCTTTGATACATTTTTTTCTATAGCAAAAAATCGCCAAGCACACTAAAACATGTCTAACCTTTATATCTGTCAAAAACAAACTAAAATTCAAAATGGAATGTCAACATAAGTTGGGGACATGTGTACCAACATAACAAATAAAACAACCAATAATTGAATGTACGTAGCCCACGAACTTTGAAAGGTCACCTTTTTTTTTTACCGTACCTCGTATATTGTGTATAACACAAGTATAAAAACAATATGCAAAATAAAAACCTAAAATTCATTATTGTCAATACAGATATTGTTAAAAAGTAGGGATGGGTCGGTTTGGTTCTTCGGTTCCAATTTATGCCTGTTCTTGAGGTTTGACTCGGAACGCAGAAGTGCCGCAAGACGACGTGACATGGACTCGACTAATATCTGAAGGTATACAGGAGGCAATTCACACCATGAATCCTGCAGGGTAGTCCACAAATCCAATCTGCGCCAATTTGAGAAAGGGTTGCACGTCTGTCACGTTTAATGATTCTCATCAGTCGTCGTTTGTCCGGCCGCAGCGATGTCGAAGATGTGATGTTTTACTGGATTCCCGATATTCCCGGTACACTCGTGAAATGGTTGTACGCGAATATCCAAATGTTATTGCTACCTCGGAGATGCTATGTCCCATCTCTCGTGCGCCGACTGTAACACCACATTCAAACTCACTTAAATTTTGATAACCTGCCATTGTAGCAGCAGTAACCGATCTAGCTGCCGACCGCATTGCGTTACTCTGATTGCTTCATTACCTCTGTTACTTGCATACACACGCCTATACCAGTTTTTTTGGCTCTTCAGTGTACATCATCACTCCTCTTCCTTCTCTCTCTCTTTATGACTCAGCCCTCTCCAGTAAGCAACACTGCTAGCCATACGATACATTCCTTCATCAAGCCTTCTTTGTTTCCGTGTAAGCCAAAGGATAAATAAAACTCCAAGAAGGGGAGGGGGGAGAAAGGAAGAAGCGACTTTTTTTTTAGATGTGTCACATTCCAGAACAGCAAAAAAAAACCAGCAAGTCACTGCATAAAAGAAGCAAAAAAAAAAAGGAAGCCGGCTGCCCAGTCAATGCATAAAAGAAGCAAAAAGAAAATTGTTTATGTTCTTTTAACAACTGTAGGTTACTGTCGTCGTACAGCACGCCACAATGTTTTGGCTTTTAGCGCCAGCCATGAGTTGCTTAATTAAAGTATTTTCCAAACATNCGTCGTACAGCACGCCACAATGTTTTGGCTTTTAGCGCCAGCCATGAGTTGCTTAATTAAAGTATTTTCCAAACATATCACAATCACCACATATTAATGTAAAAAAAGAATAATTTGTTACATATTTNAAAGTATTTTCCAAACATATCACAATCACCACATATTAATGTAAAAAAAGAATAATTTGTTACATATTTACTAATCTTAAATTTAATATAACAAGTTTATCTGTATACATTAAATCTTATCTTCACACTTTGTTATTGTTCAATTCTTCCATAGGTTAAATAAAACATTTAATGAATTTTACCTGCATTGGTTTAATGAAGTTGCAAGCAAAAGGCAAGTATTCAAAGTATAACCGAATACTGGAACCAATATTTAAATTGTAGAATAGGTACCGGAACCGATATTTTTTGTTATTCGACCCATCGCTATTAAAAAGTCATAAAGCTGATTTAAATACGGTTATAGGCCAAAATTTTAAACATTCATATGTAATGGTTTTTGAATCACAGAATTTTTTAAACAGCTGAAAACAGTAAACAAAGCATTTGACAGTTAAAATGCAGAAGTCGCATGGCAGTGTTAATGTTTAACATGTAACGGAAGGATATGTAATTGGTAACCAAAAGTAGAACTTTAGCAGGGCTTCAGAAAAATGTGAAGTAACCATAATGGTATTATATATAATATAAGATTTATTATATATATAATATATATAAGAGAGAAGGAGAGAGACCCTCCCATAATGCAACGAAGGGGTTATTTTGACAGTCATTTCCAAAATCTCCTTTTTTCGGTTTGAAAAAAATCTGGCAACACTACTTCCAAGTCTTATAATTGGTTTTGCAAAATATAATGTTTTACTTGATATCAAGCGTGCAGTAGCATGAAGATGAGATTTCCTTCTACTGTTCCTTATCTCTACATGTACAGATAAATAACCACTAGTAGTGGAGAGTCTAGAGGTTTGGGCAGCTCTTAACAATGTCTTGAGAGCAATTGAGGGTAAAACTAGGTGGAAATGGAACAGCACCAGAATGCCAAGCCAGGGGAATGAGATATCCCTGCGAAAATTCTCCAATCAGCAGCACCATCTAGTACAATTNGCACCAGAATGCCAAGCCAGGGGAATGAGATATCCCTGCGAAAATTCTCCAATCAGCAGCACCATCTAGTACAATTCCCACACGTAAAAATCTGGAAGCGACCCCACCAGGAATCAATCCCAGTTCGCCTTGGTGGGAGGCGAGTACCTTAGTCCCTACACTAACGTGGCCCCAAGTACCACTAGCAAAGTCTGTCAAAAGAGGAAGAAAGAAAAAGGGAGAAAGATATAGAGAAAGAAAAAAAGAAAAAAAGGAGAGAAAAAAATAAAAAGTAAGAAAGAATTTTAAAAAGGAAAAGATGGAAAGAAAAAAGAAGAAGAAAAGAGAACAAAGAGAAAGAAAAAAGAGAGAAAGAGACAGAAAAGGGAGACACAAACAGAAGGAAAAAAGAAAAAGAGACAGAAGGAAAAAAAGAGAAAGAGACAAAAAGAAAAAGAGAAAGGGACAAAAAGAAATAGAGAGAGAATGAAAACAAAAAAGAGGGAAAAATTGGAAAAAGAACAAAAAAGAAAGAGAAAAAATGCACACGAGCGTGCGCACGCACAAACACACACACATTCTCAGACAACCTGTTCTACTGTTAACAGCCGTGCCTACCAAGCCGGCAGCCACGAACTTGAAATGGGNGCACCAGAATGCCAAGCCAGGGGAATGAGATATCCCTGCGAAAATTCTCCAATCAGCAGCACCATCTAGTACAATCCCAAAAGAAAAAATCTGGAAGCGACCCCACCAGGAATCAATCCCAGTTCGCCTTGGTGGGAGGCGAGTACCCTAGTCCCTACACTAACGTGGCCCCAAGTACCACTAGCAAAGTCTGTCAAAAGAGGAAGAAAGAAAAAGGGAGAAAGATATAGAGAAAGAAAAAAAGAAAAAAAGGAGAGAAAAAAATAAAAAGTAAGAAAGAATTTTAAAAAGGGAAAGATGGAAAGAAAAAAGAAGAAAAGAGAACAAAGAGAAAGAAAAAAGAGAGAAAGAGACAGAAAAGGGAGACACAAACAGAAGGAAAAAAGAAAAAGAGACCGAACGAAAAAAAGAGAAAGAGACAAAAAGAAAAAGAGAAAGGGACAAAAAGAAAAAGAGAAAGGGACAAAAAGAAATAGAGAGAGAATAAAAACAAAAAAGAGAGAAAAATTGGAAAAAGAACAAAAAAGAAAGAGAAAAAATGCACACGAGCGTGCGCACGCACAAACACACACACAACACAGACAAACACACATTCTCAGACAACCTGTTCTACTGTTAACAGCCGTGCCTACCAAGCCGGCAGCCACGAACTTGAAATGGGNACACACATTCTCAGACAACCTGTTCTACTGTTAACAGCCGTGCCTACCAAGCCGGCAGCCACGAACTTGAAATGGGGAGTCAATGTTAAACAAAATTCCTTCTCGTTGCATCAATTTTAAAGATAACCATTTCAAACAAAAAATATTCATGAAATTTCTTAAGGAATGTTGCTATGTTAAGACATCTTGCCAATTGTTTTGTTTAATTTTTTTTTACTAAAATGGAATATTTAAATTTACATATAACAAAAATAGAGAAGAATAAATATTTTTTCAAAAATAATTTTATATAGCAATATTTTCTGCAAAAGTTGTGTCAAAATGTTTTTTCTTAAATAGTTATCTTTAAAATTGATGCAGTAAGAAAGAATTTTGTTCAAAATTGACTCCCCATTTGAGGTTTACGGCTGTAGGCTTGGCAGGCAGGGTCTTTAAAACATGACATTTGGTGAGGTCAGTTATGATGGGCAATACTTCACAGTTGTACCTTGATTTCCTTCTGTCGCACAGATGAGCCCGCTTTGCGGAAGATGCCTTCAATCTCTACATTTTCACGAATGCGACAGCAAGCATCCAGGACAAGAGATGGAACCTCTATGATCGCCCCACAATTCAAGAACACAGCGTCCGTGTTCAGGTTCGCAAGTGGGACTTTGAAGAACCTGGGAGTCGGGCAGCCACGTTTTGCATGCTGGCAAAAATTACAACNTTCAGGTTCGCAAGTGGGACTTTGAAGAACCTGGGAGTCGGGCAGCCACGTTTTGCATGCTGGCAAAAATTACAACAAAGTAAAATTAATTAGCTTAACCAAAAAAAAAAGTTCGGATATTTGTGGTGTTAAAAATAACAGTTGAAAAATTCCAACTCAGTACCCACAACTAAAAAAAATTTCCAAAAATAAGTTCCTAATGTTTTATTCAGAATACCATATTGTACATGCAATGTTTTTGAATGATGAAAGATAATTCCTTAGCAGTAGTAAAACCAATTTGAGCAAAAAAATTTTGGAAATGAAATAATGTTCACACAATGGAGCCTACAAAAGCAAAACAAACTTTAACACAATTTTTCATCAAAATTTAAGAATAGTACATCCTCACTTTTCAATTGAGGTCAATATAATAAAAAAGGCCCAACTCTTTGTGGTAAGGTTTATCTGAAGCACAGCCTGCACGTAACACACTAACATCAATGGCAATATACCAGAAAATAGTTACAATGCATAAGTTTTTAAAAAAATACGGTGAAATATACAAGTGTATGTAGAAGTTTTAAAATATAATGGCACTGTTACAAAAATTTCGAGTTTCCAATATTTTAACTTTAGTACTGATTCATGGTTTAAGACTATTTTCCCGTCAGTGCTATCTGATGGATGAGGGGGACACAGTTTCTTGTTTTGTGTTGGGAAATAAGTCCACGCCTGCTAGCGAGACTGCTGGTCGGCCATTCACTTCCACCAGTATTCTCATAAGCCTCATGCCCCATGTGGTTAGTTGGTGTACTATGGGTAACTCAGCACCACCAACTGTCGGATGAGAGTAGTGGGGTGATCGTATGTCCCTCTCCCCCTCATTGCCCGTTTCCCAACGTGTTGAAATGTGTGTGTCGGTTTTGGCAATCTTGGTGCCAGTGGTGTGTTGGGCAGTGACAGTACCTGCACAGAGNTTCAGGTTCGCAAGTGGGACTTTGAAGAACCTGGGAGTCGGGCAGCCACGTTTTGCATGCTGGCAAAAATTACAAAAAAGTAGAATTAATTAGCTTAACCAAAAAAAAAAGTTCGGATATTTGTGGTGTTAAAAATAACAGTTAAAAAATTCCAACTCAGTACCCACAACTAAAAAAAATTTCCAAAAATAAGTTCCTAATGTTTTATTCAGAATACCATATTGTACATGCAATGTTTTTGAATGATGAAAGATAATTCCTTAGCAGTAGTAAAACCAATTAGAGCAAAAAAATTTTGGAAATGAAATAATGTTCACACAATGGAGCCTTCAAAAGCAAAACAAACTTTAACACAATTTTTCATCAAAATTTAAGAATCGTACATCCTCACTTTTCAATTGAGGTCAATATAATAAAAAAGGCCCAACTCTTTGTGGTAAGGTTTATCTGAAGCACAGCCTGCACGTAACACACTAACATCAATGGCAATATACCAGAAAATAGTTACAATGCATAAGTTTTAAAAAAAATACGGTGAAATATACAAGTGTATGTAGAAGTTTAAAAATATAATGGCACTGTTACAAAAATTTCGAGTTTCCAATATTTTAACTTTAGTACTGATTCATGGTTTAAGACTATTTTCCCGTCAGTGCTATCTGATGGATGAGGGGGACACCGTTTCTTGTTTTGTGTTGGGAAATAAGTCCATGCCTGCTAGCGAGACTGCTGGTCGGCCATTCACTTCCACCAGTATTCTCATAAGCCTCATTCCCCATGTGGTTAGTTGGTGTACTATGGGTAACTCAGCACCACCAACTGTCGGATGAGAGTAGTGGGGTGATTGTATGTCCCTCTCCCCCTCATTGCCCGTTTCCCAAAGTGTTGAAATGTGTGTGTCGGTTTTGGCAATCTTGGTGCCAGTGGTGTGTTGGGCAGTGACAGTACCTGCACAGAGGAATTTGTTCCCTTTCTTCCCGGCCTGTCGGGATTCCCGTGGTTCACCCTGGCTGTGATGTGGGTTCGATGGCCCATCACTCTTCGCAGGCAGCCGGTGGACGAGGGTTGGGTGAGACGTTGCGGACATTCCCTCAATCATGATTCTGGTTACTTTCCCGAGCTTCCCTACTCTGCTTGCTACCCACATACTTGAGCCATTGTTGTGAGTTCATTCTGTAGTGGTTGCCTGCCTCACATACTCCTGACATTATCTGGTTGAGCCCGCGCAGAAAGGTTTGCAACTCATTGCTTAACAATTCAGTAAATGTGGGTAGGACATCTTTGAGGAGTTAGGTGGGGTGGATGCCCCGGAATAGCATGTGTTTGCACGGTCATCTGCGAATCCGTGCTCTAATTGTGTTGTGAACTCTCCTAAGGGTGTCTAAACGTCTCCACATGTGCCCCCACTCGCGCACTTCCCCCCTTAACTGTTTGCTTGCCCTGTCTGTCCACTCGTCCGGTGGCACGCAGCCTCGCCATAACATCACTTCGCACTGTTGTGTAAATAAGGTTCGGTCTTTGTGTGCTTGTCCTGTAAACTTGGGTAAGATTAACCTGCTGTTTGCCCCTCCATTCCTCAGTATTGCTCCATGTCCGTGTGCTAGGTGATTGGAATGTACACCCCGTATGGCTGCACACCCAACTGGTTCAATTTCCTTTTAAACTGTTCAGTTTTCACTCCCCCAAAATAATTCCTGTACAGCTGGGTTCACACGCCTGTCTTTGTGTACTGCGTGTTCCTTGTTTCCTTTGGTAGCACGCACGTGCACATGGTTCCCAACACCTCGTCCCCTGTCAGCAGGTCAGGGTCCTTGGGTTGACACTGTGTATATGTATGTGTGTATATATATATATATATATATATACAGACACACACACGCACACACACGTTTGGGTCCACACATTATTTGGCTGTGCTTTACTTGCTGTTCACGGGGTCGGTTCGCAGACTGCATCGTTCGCTTCACCCCGCGACCATGCGTGGTCACACACCCGTGGGTTGTCACACCACACTCGCCGTCATCCTGGATTGCACACATTGCCAGGGTCATACAATTGGCTGTCTGGTCGCGTTTTGCACTTTGCACTGTCCGTTACAACATTTCCATTAGCTACCCATTCTTCACCTTCGCCGTACGTTATTCGTACATGCAGTACAACTGTTTGCCGAGGCGTTGGCAGCCAAATGTCGCAGTTGGGGGTTTATGACCCTGCCAGGGTGGTGCTTACCATCACGAAGAAATGCTGTCTAAATGGCAATGGATTCTTGGGCGCCAGCTAGCCGCAGGGCTAACATTGATGAGAGCATGGGTCAGGGTGGAGTCCTACTTGCCTGCTTGACGCAATGAGCACCGGCAAACACGGTCCGACAACATGGTGGCTAGGCCCACTCACTGCTCAGTCAGTTATGGATGGAATTGCACTGTATGTCCTCATCATGTGGGCAAAAATTAGGTAGGACAAAAGTCTCTCTAACAGTTTTAATTAGCATGAGTTTTATTGCCAGACAATTGCATGTTACATTGGAACACGTGGCACAATGGATAACATGAAAAACTCTCTCTCTAAATACAAATTACGGCATGTAATCTGGAAGTGTGTGCTAAAAGAATATTACTAGGATGCCAGTGCAAGATCCTCGCTGGCCGGGATAATAAACTATTCAAAAATTTCACCAGAGTCGGCCGGTCCCGTAAGCGTAACGCTTCCTGCACCCAAGCACGTGGTGCAGGAATTAAATAAACTTAAGTTTAGCGAGTCCGCGGTGCCAGAGACGTGGGGGCTAAAATGATTTAGGTAACTTATGGACTCAGACAGTGTTAACGTATCACACACAAAACTTGAAGGCCCCCACCCAACACTCACATCTTCCCTCGACTGCGGCTCCATTCAAACTGCCCGTCATGGCCGGCAGAAGGGAGGGCCCAGAAGTGCTCCTTCCATCAGCAACGTAACATACAAATCGTAATTAAAGTGAATTAAACGTGTGTTGGCAACATTACAATTAATTATTCCCTTAATTAATACGTTGGGTGATTAGTCCCACAACGTCTCCTTTTTGTTTTTAATACTCTGCCAGTCTTAGCCCAGAGGGATTTGAGGGTATGGACGACATGACATCACAGTCAGTGCATGCTGGGTTTACTGTTAAGCTGTCGCCTTGGTTGGCGAGCTGGCCAGCCTGCTCTGGTAAGCCCCCATCTCTATATCCTGCGGTGTCTTGCACGACCGCCACACTTGTTACACTGGGAGTTACTCTGCTATACACAGAGATGGCGGGGTCACAACTCTTCACACTGCTGTGGTTTTCTCTGCCTGCTCCTGCTGCTGCCGTTCGGACCGAGCTAAAGGCAGGGGCTCGAGGTGCTTCGGTTACATACTCAACACCAAATTACAAGGGAACAGGAAATTAATATGTGATCTCTTACTAAGTGTCTGCTTTCCATCACAAGTCAAATATATTTGAACAAGACAATAACAATCAAGAATTTACTAACTTTCTAACCATTCTCAAGAATAAGAAGAAGAATTCTGAAAAAGACACTATAGTGCTTTTGAGTTGCGTGTCAGATCTTGGGAAGGAATTTGCAGCAAGATTCGAAGACCTTGCGTACAGAGATAGTGAAACTGTTACAGTTTTTAAAATATCCTTATGAAGTTCTTCCAGCAGAGAAACAGACTGATGTAGCTGCAACTTGTTTAGTCTTTCAAAACTTTCACTTTAAATGGAGATGATCAACCTACAAGATGACGTTTCCTCAAAAAAGTACTAAACTGCATCTGCTAAGTATATTGGGGTTAGAATGTTTTGTATAAGTCTGAACGTTGTAAAAAAAACTGGTTAACAACCTGGATACCATGTTTGGTTCCACATACATATATAAGCCCTTTTTTCTCCAAAATGAACTTTTTAAAGAACAAATATTGTTCAAGGTGACAGACACCCACCTTGAAGACACTGTTCACATTAGTTGCTCTCTGTGAGAACCACAGTATAAAAAACTCGCTCAGAACTGAAAATGTAATTTTGTGCATTAAGTGTATTAACAAATATTTTCAAGACTATTAACCTATATCCGTCTTTAGTTTATGTTTTAAGTATCAAACAATCTTAAATTCTGGACAAAAATGTAGGATTATTTACAAAGTTTTGTTCCNTTTAGTTTATGTTTTAAGTATCAAACAATCTTAAATTCTGGACAAAAATGTAGGATTATTTACAAAGTTTTGTTCTCAAATTATTTTAGGTATGTTATCTGCGAAATGTGTTTGGTTGAGCCACATTTTGTTCCAAGAAAAAAATTAGCCTACTGTGGTACATTTCAGAACATATTTCCTTCTGGATCTTGACAAAAATTTGCAAAAACATCTGCCCTGGCACCTACTTCTCTACCAAGAAACAACTTGTCATTCCTACGATTGATGAATTTTTATGAGAGGTTTCTACCCAACAAAGCAAGCTTTTTATAGCCCTTGCATCACTTGCTGGATCATGGAATAAATGGGAATGGACAGGTGCTTAATGAGGTGTTTCAGGAAGAAAACAACCTCCTGCAGTCTGAAGCAGTACTCGCCTAATACTGTTCATCCAAACCCATTACTTTAACTTGCAATGCCTCAGAATATAGCCTAGGCTCAGTGCTGGCCCACACAAGTTAAGACAAAAGTAAAGCACCTATAGTTTTGGATCCATTACACTACAGAAGCATGAGAAAAAATATTCTCAAATAGATAAGGGAGCCTTAATGATCATGTCCCAGCACTGGGGTGACAATTCAGGCAAGACCTGACTCCGAAAGTCATTTACCATAATTACTCATCACAAACAACTTCTGCAGCTTTTTTGGACTCAACCAAAAAGAACCTCGAGCCACTGATTATGGATATACTCCAACTAGTTAGTTTATGAATCTAGCACAAAGATTGGCCACACTGATAGTTTAAGAACACTTCCAACACAGGCACCTGGAATTCAGATTCCAGCAGTGGAGAATGTTTTTTATGTTGGAAGTCGTATTAGAGACTGGAGTCACGTTAGATTTGAATCTAAGATTCACTTCACAAGTACACTTATAAACCTAGTGACTACCAACATTTGAAAAAATTACCAGAATCAATGTAATAAAATCTGAGTATGCATACTACACTAAATTAAATTTACATTTTGCATACTTGTGCTAAGATTTTCTGTTACAATTCCAAAAGTACACTTCAAACCTAGTGTATGCTCACCTTTGAAAAAAAAAAATGGTAATTATTAGGTTTAGGGGTTTTTCTGAAAAAAATAAAAAAAATTCACGGAAAATTGTATATTTCCATTCTACTAATGATGCAAAACACAAATATACTAGGGGCATTAACGTCCGACTAATTTCGTAATATGTGCCCACCTAACCTAACAGAACCTAACCCCACAATGGGTGAATCAGTATTTTACATTTTTTAACTAACCTAGGATTGTTGGGGCCTACACTAACCTAGGGTTTTTTGGGTTTTACACTAACCTAGGATCTTTGGGTTTTACACTAACCTAGGATGTTTGGATTTTACACCAAACTACGAATGTAGGATTGAAGGGATTGAAGGGATTTAAAGGAACCATAAAACACACCAAAAGAATGTAAATTGACTCACCTAGGTAGGGAGCTGGTATAATTCCTCTGACGTTAATAGACGTAAACAAAAATATTTCGCAAGATTTTTTAATATGTTCTACTTGTTTTAACATTACGCCCTCTTGAATATGAACAAGGTAAGCTGTGCAGAACCCATTAATGCAACTTTTGTTGATCTAGGACGTTTCATTCAGAAACGTAAACAAACTGGCTATACTGCTCATTTTGCTATTTTGTTCAATTTTTTTTTTATATGTTGTACTTATTTTAAAACTACGCCCCTGGTATATTTATGTTCTATGTGATTAGTAGAGTAGAGATATATCATAATGTTGAATTTTTTTTGTTTTACAGAAAAGCCCCTAAACTTAATAATTACCAGGTAGCCAATAGTGTCAGCGTCTTCTGCCTTTTTTATGTCACTTGTTGCAGCAAATGTGGTGGAAGAGTGTGTAAGTGCATCGAGAAAATTGGCATCGTCTTCAGTAGTGCCACTGTCTTCATGGTCATCTTCACTTCGTGTTTTGTTTTATATGTTAAATTTGCATTCCTTTGTAAGAGTTGTATGGTTGTAAGTATTTAGAGCCAACGACAGTTTCTTTTGAAGTTCGTCGACTTCACGCGAAAGTCTTGCAAGTGTACATTCCACACAAACCGACTAGTGCACTCACTCCATCTTAAGCATTAATTATCTCATCATAATCACTTGCCGAATCACTACCCATTGATGCAGCAAGAGGTATTGGCGGCAACACTGCTGACTCCCAGCAGACGAATCCTTGCAGATCTCGGTACGTTCTTTCAATGTATCACTTTGCATAAACGGTAATTATTCAGAGTAGCTGTTTTTCTGAAGGAACCTTCGCAAACCCGCAAAAGTAACATAAATTGGTTCTGCACAGCTTACATTTTTAATATTGAGGAGGGCGTAATGGTAAAATAAGTAGAACATACTAAATAAAATAGATTAAAGTAAAAGCAGTTCGGCCACTTTGTTTACATCGGACGCCATGTAATACTGTTCTCACGCCACCTACCGGGGGCGGATGTGAAGACGTAGGATACTTCAGTTCGCTACTGTATGGCATTTAGTGTGGTTCGCGAAGAGTGAACTGTTGGTGCGCGTGTGGTTTGTGACGTCCGAATCCAACCATGTGAAGGCTTGTGATTGAAGAATGGAGGGCGCAAGTACGAGTGTTTCTGTGCGTAATAGTCGGCTATGTGGCGGGTGTTACTTTGACGATTTAGTAGATCATAGTGTGTGGTCGAGTGAGGTAAGGTGCAGGTCACGCATGCCGGTAGTTGAATTAGCAGAGGACAGTGGAATTGTACCCGCCGCGTACCTAAGTGAGTTAATTCATGTACGTCCGGTATGTATTAGAGTTACTTTAAAACCCAGAAATCCTAGATTAGAATAAAATTGTAGGTTAGATTAAAGCCCTAAAATCCTAGATTAGAATGAAATTGTAGGTTAAATTAAAACCCTACAATACTGGGTTAGATTAAAACCCTACAATCCTAGGTTAGATTAAAAATATAAAATACTGATTCACTCACATTGTGTGGTTAGGTTAAGTAAGGATAGATGGGCACATATTACAAAATTGGGTAGTCAAATGTTACATTGAGGTGTTTTTGTATTTTTTGTGGGTGAATTTTTAATGATTTTACCACACAATTTCCCTGATCTTCACGGTCCTCACCACTATCGTATTTGTGGTTTGTATTGCTAATACGTCAATGCCCCTAATAAATTCGTGTTCTGTGTAATTAGTAGTGTGTAAATATTCCACTTTGAATGATTTTTGCTTTTATTTGCTGAAAAGCCACCCTTTCTATATAATTACCAAAATAGGAATAACCAATATGTTAAAAATTGCTGGGTAAAATAAAACAGAATTTAAAATTGTTATAATCGAAAATGAACAGATCCAAATAAAAAAAATTACCTAATCAGAAGATTGAAAATTTCCAATTAAATTTCCTACTCAGATGTGTATTACAGCATGAATAGTATCATTAAACCAGTCACATGGAAAAATAAAACAATCCCTTGTAAATTAACTTATAAAAATACTAACCTGTAAATTCCTTACAGAATTATATTTCTTTATTCTGTGCTTAATTCCACAATTCCTTAAATTTTGAACGACTATTTCTTTTATATCCTCTCTGTTATTAACATCAAATATGTACATTTTAAATTTTCCAGCTCACAATCACAATCATTGCACACTACAAACAAAATCTATGCATTTAAATCAATGTTTACGTTTTTATAAACATCACACAGGATCTCTATTGGTCAAAAATGATAGCAGCATCCAATGAAACCTTATAATTCAATTTTATAACCGCTAACCAAACAGGCCAACATAATAACAGGGAAGTCCCACAAAAATACGAGTAATTTCCTACCAAAATGTTGGCGAATTTGTCCCATTAGGGTAGACATTAGTTACTATATTCAACAATGAAATAATCGGCACCTATATCATACTTTTAAAAAAACCGTTATAACTTGTGAAAATAAAATACTAAGGTGAGAATAAATTTCCGAATTTGCTGAAAGTGGCTTATAACAAGAGTGTAAAATATGTACTATTGTTGCGGAATTAATAACTTACCACGGTATCAAGGAATCCGGTCAAATCAAATAAAATTATATTATGAAAATATGGCCTTTCTTGCTGTACTTGGGTAGTGATTTTTTTCTCATAAATTAAGTAACATAATCAAAAAATACTAATTTAGTTCCACAAAACGTTATATACAGACCATACATGATATATAGAGCGACGTAGTGTGATGATATACTAATTTTCACAGGAAAAAGCGACAAGAAAAAGCTGGTACAATTACCTGAGAATTGCCAGAAGGCCCTTTCACATGTTCAAATACTTATTTAATTCAATTTCTTCAATTTAATTTAATAAACAAAAAATTACATAATTTTCTTTTCTAGGAAATACAGTCAATAAGCTTTCAAATCTATACATGAAAATTTATCACAAACTGTTTAATGAAATCCAATAATAAAAATTCCAAAACTAAATTTTTAGAAAATTTTACGACTCCTGCACGACGAGAAAATAATTGGTTAAATCACAACAAATTTTCTTCATTTTCTTGGAAATTTTCTTTTTAAAAAATATGCAACCTTATGTTGTAAATACTTGAAATGTGTTCACACAACTATATTTCTATTATATTACAATTTCCCACTATCTAGGGTTCACCTTTGACAGCAAACTCACCTTCATCCCGCAACTCTTCAGCATAGTAACTGAAACCCGGGCAACCATGGCTCAACTCGCCCCATCCTGAAACCATCCTCTGGTGTCCCCTTCCCTACCCCCAATGAACCAACATCCTCCGCACCGACATCTCTCTTCTCCTAACATTCGCATGCCCGACCTGGGCACCCTCCTCAAATTACAACCTGCGCCAACTTACCCGTGCCTACTTCCAGACCATCAGACTAATCGTAGGTCGCCCCAAAGCCACCCTCCCCCCAAACTATCCTCACCGAATCAGGACTTCCACAAACCCACGACACCATATCCACCATCGCAAACCGTTTCACAACCAAACACCCTAATCCCACTTCCCAGTTACCACCACCGCAAATAAACAATCACCATCGAGACCACAAAACAAAAACCCTCTCATCAGACCAATGGCCGAACCTGAAACGGTGATGCCACGCCCCACAGACACCTGCTACACAGCACCGACCATTTAAATTATGACTATTTGAACAATGATGACGACACCTGACAACGACTGTCTCCTGAAGGGATGGACGAGTACACTTGGGCAAAGGGTTGTGGGTTGCCATGCTCGATTGCTCTTAATACAATAAAACACCCTCGACTGTAGATGTGAATGAGGTGATGATGTTTGATATGTTTGGAAAAATGCTGCGCACTACTGGTTACACTTTGGTACATTTAGCACTTCAGTTTCAGATTACACTTGGTGGTGCGTCACTTCGGATGTCGCGGTGCGAGATGGTACGACGTATCGACCTATTGCCCGTTCGCCAAATGGCTGTTACTTTGGAGTAAACACCGTTTCGGATCGCCTACTTATTTATTAAAAGAGTTACCTCTTGTAATAAATAAGTAGGGCGGTCTCTTGAGTTACGTAATCCTTGTTAGTAAGAAGGTGCAATTTCCGTTCTTGTCAACCTGCACTACTTACTCTTGGCCTGATGTGGTTGGTGCGGCTCGGTGTAGCTGGTGCTGTTGGTGTGACTGTGGCGGTCAGATTGAGTACTAGGAGCCCGTGGACGCGTGGTTCATGTCAACATTTCATACAATATGAATTTATTTTCATTGGTAAACTATTGGGAACGTTTTCATGGTAAACAATTTAGTTATGTATCTTTCTTATGAACGGTATATCATGCAGGTAAATTAATAAACACAGTTTTAAATAATTGAAGTACTTGTAGAATTTGTGTTATATGCTCCTGCAGATTACTGTGTTTATTAAACATTAATGTATTGCTACTATAGTCGTTAATTAATATCCTTTACCAGTAGGAAAATGTTCCGGGCACGCACTGTTAATATTTATATACATGTGACAAAAATTTTTTAACATAATATCCAAGTTGTGTAGCTGATATTTCTGGAACCATTGTTAAAAGCTAGAAACGAAAAAAGTTTGTCAATTTTCTTGTTATACGTACATAAACTGGATAAAACGTTTGATTGCTCGTCTCTCCCCTTTTGAGATCTAAAATGTGACATGGAAAAGTTTTTGAACGATGTTGTTAAAATTTATAAATCGCACATATTCCACCTGTAATTTTTATCTTTAGAAAATGCTTGAATATCTTTTAATTGCTACGTTTTCTATTTCTTAAAACGACGCGGTCGCGACTTTTGTTTATATAGTTAGGCGGGATCTACGAAGGAATACGTCAAACCAGAACTTGAAAGCGCAGCACCATAGCATAACTCGCCACAATCTGAGATTTGTCATGAATTCTCTTTTGTTTTATTTGGTAGCAGGTTTATACTCTATGACCCACCTATACATTGGATTTGTTTTTAGTCTTTGGTCTCGTGGGTTGTTTGAATTTGTATTTTTTAGGTTATGAGTCGTTATGGAAGATAAAACAAAGCGTTATGAAAAGATTGAATTTTTAGGTGAAGGTCAGGTGAGTATGTGTTATCTGCTTCATGTAACTCAGCATGTGAGACGCAGCTGGCTGGACTGTTACAGGATCTGGTGCAGGCAGTTAATGAGGGGAAGCAGTTTGATGCCAGCTTCATTGATTTTGAGAAGGCATTTAATATGCCCCATGGGACTTTGATGAAAAAAGTGGATGAGCTGATACCGGATAACTGGGTAGTAGACTGGATAGGGGACTTCCTCAGGGGGCGAAGGCAGAGGGTGAAAGTGGGGGAAGCATTATCGAAAGAAGGAGCGGTTACGTCAGGGATGCCGCAGGGAAGCGTGCTGGGCCCTGTTGTTTAGCATAATGGTAAATTACATGGGTTTGGTGATTAAGGGAATAATAAGATTGTTTGCAGATGCTTGTGTTTTGAATGCAATTTAGGGAGGGGGTGAAAATTTGCAGGCAGGCAGTCACAGGGGTAATTATTCAGAGTAGCGGCTTTTCTGTAAATAAATAAAAAAATAATAGAAAGTGGTATATTTCCACTCTACTAATTACACAGAACACGTATTTACTAAGAGCATTAACGTATTAGCAATACAAATACGATAGAGGGGAGGGCTATGAAGATCAGGAAAATTGTGGGGTAAAATAAAAATAAAAATACACCCACAAGAAATACAAAAACATCTCATTTTAACGTTTGTCCACCCAATTTCGTAATATGGTCCACTTATCCTAACTTTACCTACCCGTGCGATGAGTGAATTACTATTTTACATTTTTAATCCAACCAAGGATTGTAGGGTTTTATTGTAACCTAGGATTGTAGGGTTTTAATCTAATCTAGGATTGTTGGATTTAATCTAACCTAGGATTATAGAGTTGTAATCTAACCTACGATTTCATTCTAATCTAAGATTTTAGGGTTTTAGTCTAACCTACAATTTTATTCTGATCTAGGATTCTTATGTTTTAAAGTAACAGTAAGACGTACCGGATGTACATGAATTATCTCACCTAGGTACACGGCCGGTACAATTCCACTGTCCTCTGCCAATTCAATTACTGTCGTGATGTAGTAGAAACCCAACCAGTAGTGACCAAAACAACATTAATTTTATAAACTGGCAAACAAACTGAAGCACTTGTATTCTTCAGTTCTCAAATCATTCTTCACCATTCTTCATTCTCAAGCCTTCACACGGACGAGTTTCGGACATCGTAAACCACGCGTACACAATACTACGCTCACCGCGAACCACACACTTCCATATAACAGGTGACTAAACGCAGTTCACGTCTGCGCACATAGCATTACATGGCTATTCAACATGGCGTCCGATGTAAACAAAGCTGCCAAACTTCTTGTACTTTTATTTATTTTATTTAGTACATTCTACTTATTTTACCATTACGCCCTCCTCAATATTAAAAAGGTAAGCTGTGCCGAACGCATTTGTTTCTTTTGTGGGTCTACGACATTTCTTCAGAAAAGCTGCTGCTCTGAATAATTACCGGTGAAGGAGAAGGCATATGGCACAATGGTGCGGCCTATGTTAGAATATGCGGCAGCAGTATGGGGCCCGTACGTTGAGGTGGAGGTGAGAGAGCTAGAGAAGGTGCAAAGAAGGGCAGCAAGATGGGCGAAGGGTAGGTGGAGAAGACAGGGGCAGGATGGTGAGGGTGAAGGGAACTATAGGCCATCAGTGATGATGAAAGAAATGGGGTGGAGCTTGTTGATGGACAGGAGGAAAGTTGAAAGGCTCATCAGGATGTACTGGGTGATGAATGGAGAGGAAGGGTGGGGTAAGTTACGCTGCCAGATAAGTAAGGGGGTGTTTAGAGGGAGAGGAAACAACAGGGAGAAGCTTCAGAGGGTGTGGAGGAGAATGGAGTGGGGTAGGCAGTCTATGTTTGTGAGGACTGTGAGGGAGTGGAATGTGTTGCGGGAGGAATTGGTATCTGTGAGGGGGGTTGCAAAATTCAGGAAGGGCATGGAAGTGGAGTTTGGTTGGGTAGGGGGGAGGTGAGATAACTCGCCACCGGGTGGTAGCCCAATTGTTGGTTATTATTATATTATACGGCAGATGATGGTTGGTATTTAAAATTGTCATATTACGATAGCACATAAAACATAAACTACTTGCACTAGAATCCTGCAAAACTCGCCATTGACATTCTAAATTTCCACTAGTTTTATTTTTTTGATGGGAAAAGTCATTGTACCATTTGAAGGAAAAAAATATAGTTATATATATAAAATATAAGTGTGTGTGTTTGAGTATGTACGTAATTGAATTATTGCAAATAGGCAGAGAGATGGACTCAAATGCTTTCTAACATTGTCGTTTATTATACACACGGTTACACTTGACGACACATCGCTACAGATGCTTGCGAAACAACAGGACAGACGACTACAGAGCGTAGGCCATTTTGATACAAGAATGACCATAGAGGTAGCAATCCAACACTCCTCCTCAATTTAAATATATATAATTAAATTGTTAAACTTTCATAAATACATTTCACAATACTTAATTTATATAACATTCAAGTCACTTCTACATTTTTCAAATTTTTCAAATGACAAAGGTTTAGTGAAAATGTCAGCTATGTTGTCTTCTGTAGATACATAATTTATATCAAGTAACTTCTTGGCTACACAGTCTTTTAAATAATGTTCTTTAATGTCTATGTGCTTTCCTCTTTTTGACATGGATATAGCACTCATATTGTCTATATTCAAGATTGGTGTCTGTTTTACCTTCAAACAGGAGAGGATACCTTGAATGTTAATGACCTCCTGTGCTGCTGCAGAACCGGCCACATACTCCGCTTCACAAGTGGAGGTAGCTACACAAGTTTGCTTTCTTGATATCCAGTCTACCGGGTTTCCACCATAGAAGAAAACTGCCCCTGAAACACTTTTCCGGTCTCTTCTGTCCCCTGCCCAATCAGCATCTGCGAAAGCTACTAACTCTTTTGGGCCTTTTGTAAAAGTTAACACTTTGTCTATTGTTCCTCTCAGATATCGCAGGATTCNAAGTGGAGGTAGCTACACAAGTTTGCTTTCTTGATATCCAGTCTACTGGGTTTCCACCATAGAAGAAAACTGCCCCTGAAACACTTTTCTGGTCTCTTCTATCCCCTGCCCAATCAGCATCTGCGAAAGCTACTAACTCTTTTGGGCCTTTTGTAAAAGTTAACACTTTGTCTATTGTTCCTCT